>PVIR01029553.1:5641-21123 GCA_004026965.1 Petromus typicus | reverse complement strand
CCCTGTGACTTCTCCACCAGCTGAAACAGTTGTACATCAGGGCCTGCTCTGGTTTAGGTACAGAGTCAAGAATTTCCCCTGATTTCTGTGCCTCGTGTTTCATCTCTGCCCTGCTCTAGGCCCAACACACCCAAATCCCCATGTATTCAAAGAAGAACCAGTGTGGCTGAGTGGGTCATGGATTGGACTGCTGAGTATTCGTATCCCTCTAATAAAGCTGGAATCATTTCAGTCATTTTCACACCTACCGCAGGCGTTTTGTCTAGGAGACGACCGAAGCCTCCAGTCCCTGAACATTTCTGAGGTTTTCTGATTCCGTCCTGCCTGCTTCTTATTGGCTGCGGAGATCATTGTATCATAATGGAACTTGTAGAGAAGACAGAATGGTGACTGTCATTAGGTATGGGTCCCTGTGGTGGACTTTATGCTAATATTGAGGTCTTGATTTAGTTTTGCACTCTGCCTTGGCTTCATCTATAATGGAATAGAATGGAACCTGCCACACAATTGGAAAAGATGTGAAACAGAAATATGTCATGTAGAAAAGCCTGCTCTGTTTACAGAGGAGAATTAAATTCAAGTGCAGTTAGCATCTGCAAAAAATGAATACACCAGAGACTTAAGTGTAGCAGTCGGACCCAGGGTTGTGCTACTCAAGTAGATGACTGTTTGGTTTAAATAAACAGCTGTGTGATACGATTCCTTCTCAAAAATCACTGCCCCATCAGTACCTACTTTTTATGCCTGTGTTAGTTAGCCTCCTGGTGCCACAACAAACTACCTGAGGTAATTAGCTTATATAGAGAGAAAGTGACACCTTGAAGCCAAATACACCTTTTTCAGAACAGTCTAGGTTGTTGAGCCTTCCCATTGCCTGCCTGCTCTCTTTAGGCATGTAAAAATTACTTAAGTGTTTTGACTCACAGCTTTGGACAGTTTAGGCTATGATCAAGTTTGTTCACTGTCTTGTTGCTCTTTTTTTTTTTTTTTTTTTTTTGTGGGTGTGTACAGGACCTCACTTTTGTAGTTTAGGTTGGCCTGAGCTCAGCCTTGAACTCACGGCAACCCTCCTGCCTCTGCCTCCCGAGTGCTGGGATTATAGGCATGAGCCACCACGACCGGCACAGTGGTATGCGGTGCTGATTGCTGGTGGGCATGGACCTCCACTCCCGGCATTGTTTCATGGGGTTATTGGGGTTCGAACTCAGGCTCTTGCACTTGAAAGGCAGATGTCAGAACCACTGAGCTAAATCCCCAGCCCTTACTTGTTATTTTTCATGTTCGTCCTACTGTGAGGTGGTTGTTGTTGTTTTGTCTTAATTCAACTCTTTATTGGTACATTATAAATATACATCATCATCGCATTCACCACTGAGAGTTTGCACCAGAATATGACACGACTTGATTCTCATTTTCCCCATCCTTCACCCACCCTGCAACCCTCTCTCTATATAAGCATTGTTTCCTTTTCTCTTTATTACTGTCACATTCTTTTACCCCTTGTTATTTACCCCTACAACCTCTTTCCTTTTAAATATTTTCTAATTCACAATACCAACTATATATTCTGGGGTTTTTTTTATCTTTACTGGTACATTAAATATACACATCATGATTGCACTCCATAATGGGGATTTGTACCAGTAAAAGACACAACTTAATTCTCATTTTTTCCCATAGCCCTACCCACCCGACCACCCCCCCATATACATAAAATTTGTTTCCTTACTTTTTTGTTACAATCTCAGCACTGTCCCCTTTTATTGTGGGGTTTCTATTAGCTTTTCTAATTGTGCTTCTGCTAGATTGTTCTCTAAATTCAGTCTCTCTACATCTTCCTTCACTTTGCGTGTATGTTCCATTTCTTATTCTTTCTTTCCTTCTCTTCACATAAATAACACATTCCCTCACTCAGCTCCTTTCCTGCTATATAAATAGTTTACTCTAAAAGCTGGTTTCTCTTTTTGTTCTCCTCTTTCCTTTATTTTTAGTTTCTTCTCTTTTCCTTTTCTCTCTCTCTCTCTCTCTCTTTAGCCTATTGCATATTATTAATTTTCTGAATCTTCCTAGGTAACTGGAACAGTAGACATCTTTTTAAAGCAAATTTGAAACTATACGTTGGTATGTGGTAGGTAGTCTGAATGTTGAGAGTACTGGTAGTTTTTCTCTCATGCGATGCAGTGCTAGGGATTGAACCAGCATTGAAGTAGGCTGGGTGAATATTTTCACAAATAAGTCACATCTAAACCAAAGATCACATCACAGAGACAAACCTACTTACAGAAGACATCTCCACAAATAATGGTAGAATTTCCCATTCCAACTGATCTACAAACATCATCACCAACAGCAAAGCTGTCATGATGGAAAAAGTGCAAAAAACACCTAGAAAAATTCATAGTGCATTATATAGAGACTAAAGTGGATGAAATTCCACACAAAGAATTTCTAAGACTGTTAGCCAAAATGATCAATGAGACAAAAGTATAGATACATATGTGACGGAGTGAGTCAATGGCTAATATTATGGGGTATAATAACGTAAGCAGCTGCACGCATTAAGGAAGACAATACACAACACGAAAGCCCACTTTAATAAAGAGATAAAGGTTACGAAAAAGAATCAAACAAAAATTCTGGAAATGAATCATCAGTAAGTCAAATACGAAACTCAGTTCAGTGTCTTCTCCGTAGGCAGCATGAATCAGAAGAACGGATATTAGGCCTTAAAGGTAAGAGTAATGCACCAGAAGCTTCATTTGGAAGCAATGGGAAAAAAGAAACAATGCAAACCTTATTCAAGAGGTGCTAGAGAATACCAAAAGTACAAATTTTAAAATCACTGGCCTTGATGAGGGCTTTGCAGTATACGCTAAAGATCTAAAGAATATATTCAGTGAAAATTTTTTGAGGAAATTTCCCCAACCTGGAGGATCAGATGGATATCCAAATAGAGATCTTTAGAACTTCAGACAAAACCGAAAGTAAACTTCTACGTCACAGCTCGTAATCAAAGTAGGAGAAAGTCATTAGAGCTATAAGAAAGTTACTAGCTATTATACTTAAATTATTTTTAAGGACAAAGTCACCAGAATCATAGCCCATTTCTCAACAAAAACCTTATAGGCCAGGAGGACTTGGAATTAATTCCCTGGAATCAAAGAATTACCAACCCAAGTTACCAGCTCCATCAGTGCTTTCCTGCAAAATCACAGGTGAGATCTTTCTTCCCTGATAAGGCTGATCTAAGGGAATTCCCGACCACGGTAGCTGCGTTGTAGAAAATACTTGAAAGGGATTACAACCAGAGACAAGTAAGACAACAACAACCATGAGGCCAAGGGAAAGAGAAAGTCTCTCTGGGAGAGTGAGCGGTTAAATGAATTAAGGGAGAGCCTGAAGTCTGGCTAGGGCAAGTGAACCGTGTGCCTGTCTCCTGAGCCGAAAGGTTGAGACTCTGTCTCCCCGCAGACTTGAAGACCCCTAGGGGCGTGAGCACACTCGCTCCCACACGTTGAACCTTGTCAGTGGCCATCTTGATAGCCCCGCCCCTTTGTCTCTCACCCACTGCCTCACCTTCCCCCATAGCACATGCCATATAGACCACCCACTCACAAAATTCTCTTACTGGGCAAAACCCTAGGTCAAACCAATAGACCCTCCCTTCCTCCCAGCCTTCACCCCGCCCTGTGACCTTTCGCTATATATATGACACTGAAGCTTGAATAAGTCGGAGAGTTCCAGAAACCTTCCCCAGGGTCTGTGATTGACTCTGCGCCTCACCCTCTCCGGCCGGGAAAGCCTCACATAGACAACAACCAACAATGAATGAGAAACAGAAAAGTGCAAAGATGGAAAATGACGCCCCAAGCAGCCAGAGCCTGTAACACTTCGGAATACCCAAACTTACGTTGAGCAAAGTTGGCTTCAAACCAAACAGATCCTAAGTGACAGGACATGTCACTACATATTGGCAAAAGAAACATTTCACCAAGAAGAAAGCGATAGCAATTGGGACTATGACTGCACCAAATGCTGACCTCCCCGACTTCATAAAGCAAACACTGTTGACATAAAAGACAGAGACCAATAAGATCGGACTGGGGATTCCAATAAGCCTGCTCCACAAATACAAGATGTGATCTGGAAATAGAGTGAATGGCGTGTTTAAAGGAGTTGACCACAATGGAAGTCACATTATCTTTAATCCCCTTCAAAATGTGTCTCCTTCACTTCAAACACACTCGTAGCAACCTGCTTGCCACTTTCTGCTGTGGTCGTGAAGGGCCTCTCTCACGAGTGACGTGTTCTGTGCTGTCCCAGCTGTTTTTACATCCTGAATCCACTCAAAACATTTACCTTTCATGGTTGTTTTACTTTGGCGGAGAGTCAGAGTGACACGCTGCCAGCTCCCATGACTAATGCAGGGAAGGATGCACCATAATATTTCTCTGCCTTTCTGTTGGATGGCACTTGGTAGCAACATGCACTATATTGTTGATCATAATCATAAAGAAACACACATAAGAGAACTTTCAGAACTGTTTCACAAAGTGATCAAGATGATGGCTAAGTGTGTTCAAAGCACGGCGATGTACCTTGAGGGGCGTTGATGGCAATGTGTCTTTTAATACAATCCCTTTTAAAGTTTGAACACTCACTTCATACATTGATCGTACGTCATAGACAGGCCAACTACAAGAAACATCAGCGAGGAAATACCGTCGTTAAATTCCTCTACACATCAAAAAGTCTTCAAAGATTTGCATACAGTGTTTCATCCAACACTAGCACAATACACATTCTTTTCAGCTGCCCACAAAACTTGCTACAAAGCAGATCAAAATTTAGGTCAGAAAGAAGGCCTCGATATAAGAAGGTCTAGGTCTCATAAAATCGTGGGTGTGGTGGTGCACACCTGTAACTCCAGCACTTGGGAGGTCTAGGCAAGAAGATCACTGTCATTTTGAAAGCACCCTGGGTCTACGTAGGGAGTTCAAGGGCAGACCGAACTACATAACTACATAGTTACAGCTTGTCTCAGAAAATAAAAACAAACAAAAAAAGGAAACGAGATAATTTCATGCATCTTGTCATATCATAATTGAATGAAACTCAAATTCAACAACCTGCTAAACAGTCATTGAGTCACTGAGGAAATCAGAGGAACAAATTTGAAATTCCTAGTACTAAACAAGAATGAAAACACAACCTATCAGAATCTGTGAGACAGCAGTGAAAGTGATTCTACGTGGAATGTTCATAGTTATGGGTGCCAACATTAGAAGCAGGGACAAGCACTGATACATAAACAAGTTGGGCATCTCGAGGTCTCAGAACAAGAACAAATCAGACTTAAACCAGTAGGAAGAAAAGCTAATGATCAGAGTGGAAATTAATGAAGTTGAAACTGAAAGAAGAAAAAGAAACAACCAAAGGGTCAAAGCTGGTTCTTGGAAAAGACAAATAAGATTGAGAAACCACTATGGAAATCATTACCGAGAAAACCTCAAAAAACTAGACATAGAAATAATAGTGGTTTTCGGCATCTGCCTAGCAAATGCAAGGTCCTGAATTTGAACCCTGGTAACCACATATCACAGTGCCGGGCATAGTGGCTCAGGCCTGTAATCCCAGCCCTCAGGAGGCAGAGACAGAAGGATTTCTGTGGGTTTGAGGCTTGCCTGTACTACATAGGGAGTTCAGGGCCAGCCTGAACTACAAAGGTGACATCCTGTCTCAAAAAAGAAAAAAACATCTGCAGGCCAAATTCAACAAGACATGATTAAGTTGATGTGACATGACCAAAATCATTTTGTGCTCTGGGATAGAGAGATAGTTTAACATACGGAAAGTAATAAACATGGCTTACCACATAAGTAGAATTCAGTATAAAATACATGATCATTTTATTTTAATGGATGCAGTGAAAGCCTTTGACAAAACCCAGTACCATTTCATCAACAAATCCCTACATGAACTAAGTATAGAAGAATCATACTTCCACATAGGTTTATGCTGCATGCAACAAACCCATAGCAAAAGTTGTACTGAACTGAAAAACTTTTTTCTCAAATCAAGAACATGACAAGGTGTCCACTCTTATCCCCTCTATTTAATATAACACTTGAAGTTTTATTCAGAATAGTTAGGCCTGGCAAAGAAATAAAATGGATGCAAATGGAAAAGGAAGATGTCAAACCAATCTTATTTTTACATAATCTGAGTCCTGAATACTCTAAAAATTCCATCAACCAACTTGTAGATGGGATAAACCAAACCATCCATTAATAGGATACAATGTCTACAAAGTCAGTGTTTTTTCTACAGATCAGTAATAAACAAGCTGATAAAGAAGTCAGGTTGGCAGTTTCATTCACAAGAGCTTAAACACACCTCGAAGACTGCTTAACCAACAGGATAAAAACAATGTGCAGTGGAATTTATAGAATACCAGAGAAGAATATGACACAACATACGAGAAGATGGAAAGATCTCCAAGTTTATGAACTGGCAGAAGTAAGACTGTTCATGTACCAACAAAATCAATTAAAAATGGCCATATTGCTGAAAGTTATCCACGGTTTTAAAGTAATACCCACACAGGCCAATAGGATTCCTTACAGACTAGAGAAACATTCTTAGAATACACATGGAAGCAAAAATGACTCAGAATAGCCAACAACAACAACAACAAAAATTCCCGAGGAAACAGAAAATTAAAGTAGCAAAACAAGATAGCTACAGTAGAATTACTTAAGTTATTTACTGAAAATAGTGAGAAAGAATTTAAAATAGCACATTAAAATGACCTTTGGATTCAAAAGATGACAGGAATAGAGAAAGTACATGATATATATAGAAACCACAAAAAATGCCAGGTGTAAATTCTAATTGAGTAACTAAATTCTCTATAAATGGATTAAGGTAGTTCAGCTGAAAGCAGGGATTGGCAGAAAGGACGAGAGCAAAGTACCTAAATGCTCCCCACATGAAAAATGTCTTACGATGAAAGGCATAAACATATAGAAAAGCTGAAAATGTAAACCATGCAAATAGAATGCAAAGGGGACTGAAACAGGAGATGACACTCTCAGGCAAAACAGGTATTAATATAAATTTCACTAAAGTGAAAACTACATTTTATATGACAAAGGACTCAGCCAATAAGACATATTTCTAACTACATGCATGCGTGCTTGTTAAGAGAGCTGTAAAATACAGAAAATCGAACCTCACAGAGGTGATTATGAAACAAACGATTGAAAGACTTTTGGAGAGTGTAATACTTAATTTTCAATAATGGGCAGAAGAACTAGGCAGAATTTTAAAAACGTAACAATATACTTAGGTGATGCTATGCGTAAATTAGGCTGGCAGCACCGGACCCTGAAGTATCAGAGTATGCATTTAGTTGAAGTGCACACGAACCTTCTCCTTGAGAGCCTTCCAACATCTAGCTTGTTTCCCTTCATCAAGGAGCATGCTCAGTCATGAAAGAAATGTCAGCATATTTAGAAGGACTACCGTAATGCACACAGAGATATTTCTGTAGTAACTTTCTACGGTATTTTTTCTGATACAGCTTCTGCTTAGACATCTGAGGACGTTTTAAATCTTCTTTACTTAGTTCCTAACGTATCTTTTTTCCTCCAAGTGGTTTTGTTTTGCTGAGTTAAACTGATGGAACATGATTAACCGTTTTAGGGTCTATGATTCAGTGAGAGCTCATCTACAGTGACACACAGTCAAATCAATATTAGGGTCAGTTTTCTGGAAAAAAAAGGGGCGGGGTCAGTTTTTGGGAAAAAAAGGGACAGGGTTGATAGAGACTGCACTGAACAACAGATTATAGGGAAAGTATTGCCATCTTAACAGTAATTCTTCCAGTGCATAAATACAGAATAATTTTCATTTATTTAAGCCTTTGAAATGTCTTTTAGTAAGATTTGATAGTTTCCAGTATACAAGTCTCATATTTTCTTCACTAACTTTATTGTCATATGTGTTTTTATTTCATTCTACTGTAAATGGAATTCCTCTCTTAGTCTAATGTTGATACTGATAGTTACTAGCCTATAGAAATACAAATTACTTTTGTCTGGTGATCGCATTATTCAAAGAATATGTTTATTAACTCGGATGTTTTGATGAATTATTTAGACTTTTTTATGTTTATGATGCCATCATCGAAGAGAAATAAGTATTTGCTCAATTTGTGCATCTTTTCTTCCCTTTTTTTTCGGCATATCTGGCTGGGATACTGTGCAGTAAGATTCGATATGGAATAAAGGCTGTGGCCTTATTTATGATCTGAGAGACTACTTTCCAGTTTTCACCTCTGTGTAGGATGTCAACTAAATGCTTGTCATATATGTCCCTTATTGTAACCAGAAATTCACCTTCTATTACTAGCTGCTTTCCTTTCAATTTAGACCAGTGTTGTTTTTACCAAATCAAATGGTTTTTCTGCATGTATGCAGATAACCTCGTGCACTTTGTGTTCTTTGTGGAACACTCATATTTCTGGCATGAAACTCACTTGGTTGTAATGTATGAACATCTGAATATATTGTTGCAGTCTATTGGTAATAATTTGTTGAGAATTGTTTTCTGGGGGATCCTTGACAAACTTTGCAATCTAGTTAATGCTTGTATTTCCTCTTCCTTTCTTCCTTTCTTCTTTTCTTTTCTTTCTTTCTTTTCTTTCTTCTTTCTTTCTTTCTTTCTTTCTTTCTTTCTTTCTTTCTTTCTTTCTTTCTTTCTTTCTAATTTGGTTGTGAGATTAAGGACAGAGGCTGCAACTCTGGCTCTGGTAAATGGCCGAATACCTCAGTGTCTGACCAACAGTAAAGTGTCACACTCATAAGAAACTTCTTTACACTGTGCTTCACTCTCGGTCCCACAACCCCATTTGGCCCACAAAAAATCGAGAGTCTGCGCCCTTCTAGTCTGGTCCCGATTATGGGAAACCTACCAGAAGAATTCCGTTTAATGGCATCTGTGGCCTTTCTTAATGCAGCTCCTGACAGGAATAGCATTTTACACCTATTGGCTAGATTTTTTTTAATTGAAATCTTTATTGGTACATTACATATATGCATCACGATTGCACTTCATAATGGGGATTTGTACCAGTAGAAGACACAACTCAATTCTCATTTCTTCCCATAGCCCTACCCACCCTACCGCCCCCCCCCATATACATAAAATTTGTTTCCTTACTTTTTCGTTATAATCTCATTATTTTTCCCCCTTCACCCTATTTTACTTTGGGCATTTTCTGTTTTAAATTGACTTTATTGGTACATTTTATATAGATGGTATGATCACATTCAACATTGAGGATTTGTACCTGTACTTGACACACCTTGATTCTCACTTTTTCCCACTCCTCTGCCCTCGCTATAACACCCACCCCCTCTACACATCAGCTTTGTTTCCTGTTCTTACCATCAGGTTTTCTTCCCCTTCTTTATTATTCATACCCCTTTTCTCTTTTCCCTTTGAACACTGTCATCCTATTTCATATTACCACTAATTTGGAAAGATAGTTTTGCGGGGTATAACACTCTGTGCTGGAAACCGTTTTCCTTTAGAGTGTCAAAGCCTTCTTCATTCCAAGCGCCTCTTGCCTTCAAGGTTTGTGTTGAGAAGTCTGGTCTGTTTTAATTCTGATGCATTTTTCCCTTATAGGTAATGCGTTGCTTTTCTGTAGCAGCTCTTCAGCTCCCGTTCTTTGATGGGATTTGAGGTACTTTAATTATCATGTGGTGTGGAGTGGTTTCACCTGATCCTGGCTATTGGGGGTCCTATGGACTTAATTCAGCTGTATGTTAAATTCTTTACTGTGTGTAGGAAGTTTTCTGCTAATACTTCTGTAAACAGATTTCTTATGCCCTTGTGCTATCTTCTGATTTTTTTTCATTAATTCTAATTATTCTCAGGTTGGCACTGCTTGAGTCATCTAGCTGCTGTAGGATTTCTTTGTCATGCTCTCTTGTATCTCTCATTAACTCATCACCGACCACAACCCTGCCCTCTAGAGGGCACACTCTTCTACCTTCACATTGGTCACTTTTGCTGTCCATATTTTCAACCATAATTTTAATCTCCTGGAATTCTGTTTGGAATTCTTTTATGTATTCTTATTCTTGTCTTTACTGACCTTTGACTTATTGCAGCTCTAATTTTAGCTCCACTAGACTGTTCTTAGAGTCTATTGCAGACTTGGTAAACATTTGCTTCATTAGGGTCACTATCTGACAAGTTATGTCTTCTTTAAGTTCACCGGGCCCCTTATGGAACTGTTTTACTTCCACTGACCCCATTTCAGACCCAACTGCGGTGCAGCTTATGACATTCTACCACTCGATGGCCCTTGAAACGGTCTGAGGGGTGTTAGGAGATTTCGGAGACATTTTATTTCCTGGATGTTTCGTGCTTCTTATTCGTGTTTTGCTTGTTTTTCTGCTATTTAGGCTGGGGCTGGGGTTCACAGCTTCTTTGTCCCAGTGCCCAGGTTTTCGGGAGTTTTGCACGGTATTGTTTTTGACCACCTAGGAAGTACATGCGTTTGCGTGGAACAAAAACCAACTGACAGCAATAACTCACACACAGTAGTAAAAGTGGTGATCATGATGATAGAGATATCGACTAGATATCAACAAAGACCCACAACGACTCACAACACGCCCTCATTCAGAACAAACAGGATTACGATTTTAGTGAAGACACATAGGACACCCAGGCATTGACCTGTAGTAAATCATAGCACTAACTTCTGCTCGATGTAGGCAGAGGTGCCAGAGTTTAAGCATACCGCTGGACTAAATGCCATGGGATTCGTGCCCACCCAGTTTGAAGATCGTACCCACCAAACCTGGCCTCTCATCATGGGACAGGTGCCGTGTGATCCAGCTCTGGCCTGAACTTGAGACTCCCAGCAGATGTCAGAGGTCCCAACTTAGCTCTCACCCTCTGGAAGCCTGTCTCCCAGGGCTGTCTCTTTCCTAGTCTCTGCTGTGGGATAACACTTCAGTCCTGGGGCAAAATTCTCCTCCGGGTTGTTGGTCTCATCCCCAGTCAGGTCAGTCTTCTGGTTGTTGCCTCTGCCACATATCCGATGGGACACGGGCAGTGCTGGGAGTGGCTGCAGAGATGGCGTCTGGCCTCTATCCTCTCACGTGGGGCTGAGGAGGGATCACCCAGGAAGCTCTTTGGTCTGTAGTGAGGATGTGGAGAGGCATCTTCTTCGGGTGGAACTGAATACTAGTAGCTATTATTTGGTGAAATTTTTAAACACAGAACACTGAACTTTAAAAGCAGTATGTTTGAGCGACTAACTAGAACGTCCACCATTCTTTGAGCTATCAGAGACCACTGCAGTAGGTTCCAATCTCCTGTTTGGTTCTACAGCACAAGGCTTAGGGAACAAAAAACCTAAAAGAATGAAACCACTGAGTTAGCTCAGTGGTTCCGGTGCCTGTCTTGCAAGCACAAGGGCCCGGGTTCGATTCCCCTGTAACCACATACAATATTGGGAGTGGAGACTCATGCCCAGCAGCAATCAGCACCACATACCACAGTGCCCGGCATAGTGGCTTACACCTATAATCCCAGCACTCGGGAGGCAGAGGCAACAGGATGCTGTGATATGAGTTTGAGGCTGAGCTCAGGGTCAGCCTGTACTACAAGGTGAAACCCTGTCTCAAAAAAGAAGAACAAGAGGAAGAAGAAGGAGGAAAGAGACAAAGATACAAGGGAGCCAGGATGGCCAGTGCTGCTTAATCAGCAAAGACAGTAGCCTGTCCAACCCACGAATTCTTATTGGTAGTCAGTTGGAGAAAGGGCATATTGGGTGGCAAAGGGGAACTATGGATGAGGCCATGCAATCGTGCAGTTACTTTGACTACTAATGTAAGCAAGGTTGGTAAAGGGCAAGCCAAAACATTCTCCAGTCAGGAACAGAATCAACAAGATACAGAGTTGTAACCAGAACCTTGTGAGTTACTCTGCTCTGGGCTCCGGGGCTTTGACTGGATTCATTTCTCAAGACAAGCAATTTGAGGGGTTAGTTCTTCAGAGCTTGCACTACTTATAACCGGCTTTCGCATAATCAATATAGCAGTCCCCCACATTGAGACAGTTGAGCTCGCAGTTCATCTCTGTTTCCAGGTACTGTGGCAAATGACAGCACAAGCCAAATTCGAGTTCTCAAACCACGAGCTTCAGTTTCGGTCACCCCACAAGTGTATCGGTAACTGAGGACACACAGTACACAGCACTGCAGCGGTGCACAAAGGAGGACAGTGGGGATATTTCACCTAACTCTTTCAGGCGTTCCCACCAAAGCCACTCCTGGGAATTTGGGGGAAGTTTCCTTGCATGAGTTTTAATTAAATGTAGCTCCAAAATCCATTTTGAGGTACATTAACTCTAAGCACTCTGTGCTGGAGGACGGAAAGCACACACTGCTCCATTCCAATATATATATATATATATATTTAAGAGAAACAGACACAGACAACCAGCCATGGATCAACTGGCTGCCAGATTCTGGGGTAGAGCCCTATGACTATTTTCACCCCTACAGAATGCTGACAGCCGGGTGAACCTGACTCTTACCGAGGACACCACCCTGGTGTGTCCCTGGAAAGGACGAGAAGGATCGAAGGTGTCGGAGCGCGGGGTTACTGGTGATCACTCGGAAGCAACACGCCTTACTCCAGCTTGGGACCCATCAACTCACCACCATGGTTCTCCTTTGCGCCACAAGGGGCCTTTGGAGGCAGCTGGTATCAGGACAGAAGAACAGAAGGACAGCCCCAATGCCAGAGGCCTTGGGAACTGCCAGGCGCTCATCTAGGAGGCTGCTCACTTGACTTCAGGAACATATGGCCCAGACCAAGCTCTTGGCTGGGGAATGAAATTTGTTATCGTGCGTGAGCTAGGTCCTTCCTGCTGCATAACCGAAGCCAATCAGGTCACAGGCAAAGCTGTGGTGTGGAAAGAACTTTATCATTACCAGATAACTCTTTGGAAGAAGGCAGCCTACAGGGCTCTCTTGCCAGGAGACTGATTCTGTTGCAGTTCATGGAGGAAAGGCATGATCACGGACTGAGGAGCATCTTCTCACAGGTGCAGGCTTGTGGCCAAGTGATGCACTTCTGATCCTAAGGGCCTAGTCTCGAGATGCTTTCCGGTTCGGCAAATCTCAAAAGCAAAGGCCATTATTTCCACTAGTGTCTCTTTTCACTGACTGGTTTCTTCCGGTGCAGTTCCTGACACATTACCTAAAGGATGGGCTGGAGCTAGGTATCCTCCAGGAGGTCCTCTTGCTCACCACTAAGCTCACAGTACTAACAATAAACATACTTCAACCAGTTACGGTGGAAGACAAGGACTGTGTCAGGCAACATAGGGAGTTTGGCATGAGACAGGGGCTTCATGCTTGGTTTTGTAACCACTTTGGGAAAGTTCTTTCGTTCTCCTAAAATAAAACAAAAAATCAAAAACCCTAAAATACACGGACCAGATGAATCAGCCATTTCCTTCCTAAATATCCATTGAGGCCACAGGAAAGCACACACGACACAAAACTGGCACACGCGTGTTCATAAGCGCTCCATCTGTAATATCCCCAAATGAAAAACATCCCCAGAGATCACGAGAAGGGTTAGGAGAAACTGGGTCTGTGCAAGGGAATAATGAGTAATAATGAGTTGCACTGATGCATGCTACATCACGGATGAGCCTGAAATAAGCATTCTAATTGGAAGCAGTCGGAGCCCCTCCGTCCGTGCACTTGATAATCACCACGTGCCCACAACTGTAGAAGATGCAGAGAAATTCATTGCTCCGTAAGGCACGTCACTGCTTGGTGAGTAATGAGAAAGACGCTTGCAGGGATGGAATGCAAGGCTGTGGAAAACAATGTTGCTAATCGTTATTTTAGTATTTATTTCACGAGTCACATGTCAAATCAGTTTAAAGGTGTATTTTAAGTAAGAGCATGCTATGCTGTTGTGTGTCAGGTGCACCTCGATAGAGCCCCAAATAATCACACAAACAAAAGTGAAGAAGCTCAGTCACCTGTGGGAAAATAATGAGGGAGCACACTTCAGTGCAGCTGGTATATCTGAGGCAAACAAGGAGGAGGGAAGGACTGCAAAAAGAGCTGAAGAAGTCATGGTAGAGAATGTTCGGAATATGAGGCAAAACTATAAACTCACGGCTCAAAACTCCTATGAATTCCATGCAGGGAACAAAATGAAAGGCTCACCAAGACCTGTTAGAACCAAACGGCCTTTTTTAAAGAGGAAAAATGGAAGAGAAGTAAATTCTGAAGATCAGGCTTATGAAAAGGGATACACCACAGAAAGAGGCTGTGAGTACATGACACGAGGCACGTGGGAACTAACAGAGAGAATAATCCACTGGGATCTCATATTATTCAAATCTTCTACACAACCCAAAAAACAACAACAACAACAACAACCAAAAACGCACAAAAAAATAAACCAAGAGTGAAAAGACAACCTATAATGTGGGAAAAATATTTTTTTCAGATGTTTCCCAGACAAAGGAGTACCATCTACAATACATGAAGAATTCAGAAAAAATCAGAACCCCCTCTCAAATTTAAAGAACCAATCCAAGGCGGGCTTCTGAAATGAGTAGACATTTCTCAGATGAAGAAGGAGCAACAACAATTAAATATATGAAAAAAGGTTCAACACCAATTGTCATTCGTGCGATGCAAAAGAAAACAACACTGAGATTTCATTTCACTCCACAAGGAATGGCTGCGATCACGAAATCAACCATTGACCCGGGGACTTAGCTCAGTGGTTGTGGCACCTGCATCTCAAGAGCAAGGGCCCAAGTTGGAAGCCTGGTACTAAAAAAGGAAAAGAGAAGAAATACATCGCCAAATAACAAGTACTGGAGTGGCTGTAGGCAGAAAGGAACCCTTCTCCACTATTAGTGTGCGGGGTGGGGATTCCCCGGGGGGTCCCGAGAAAGGACATGGAGAGCCATCTTCAGGTGCTAAACACCTCACTTCATCATTCCCGTGCTTGTCGTTCAGGAAAAGAAGGACAGTCTTCAGACTGAACCTGCTGGCTGCCACGTGACTTCCCTGTGCATGACTCTCCTGCGGTTTCCCTGATTTCTGCGGTTCTGCGGGCTGGAAGCCAAAGCCCCAGAAGGATCTTGTTGAGTCCTGGCCCCTGACTTGGCCCCCCCTTGTCATTTGTGTCTCCTACAAAAGGGCCCGGGAAGGGCCGGGGAGTTAGCTCAGTGGTTCCGGCGCCTGTCTCGCAAGCGCAAGGACCCGGGTTCGATTCCCCGGTAACCACATAACAATACTGGGTGTGGAGACTCACACCCAGCAGCAACCAGTACCACATACCACAGTGCCGGGCATGGTGGCTCACGCCTGTAATCCCAGCACTCGGGAGGCAGAGGCAGGAGGATTG
>PVIR01029552.1:0-21027 GCA_004026965.1 Petromus typicus | reverse complement strand
AGAATATGCTTCCTCTTTCAAGGTCAGTTATCAGCAAATTTAATTCTAGTTTGTCATGGAAAGTAACATTCATAGATTTTAGAGAAAATACAGCTATTTTTGGTGTCAGAGACATTTTGCTGCCTACCAAAGCAATTATGTCAGGAGAAATCTTTTAACATCAAGAAACAGTCTTACTAAATTATAAAAATTATAATTTTTAAAATTATAGAGGGGCAAAAATATCTGATCTCTGATTTTATATCAAAATATAGCCTGAAGAGATGTTTTTATTAACTTTCCTGTTCCTGGAATCATAAACTCATCATTCACAATTTTAATGGAGAGAGGTATGGTGTGGCTCACAGTTTTGGGAGGTTCAGTCCATGGTTAGCTGGCTCCAATTCAGAAACTTCATGGTGGAAGTCCATGGTAGATCAAAGATACTCCTACTCAGCAAAACAAAAGAGCTGTGCCAGAGAAGGAGTCAGAGGCCAGACAGCAACTTCGGGGTCAGATCTTCATGACCCACCCAGACACATCAAGAAGGGCACTGTATTAATTCCCTACATGGGTGCCAAGTCAATCAAGTTGACACCTAAGCTTAGTTGCAACTGATAAAGTGATATTCAGTGGCGAAGACATGAAGATTATAATCACACAAAACTAAGCTCAAGGTTTAATTCTGGTACTTTCCAACTTTAGAATTATTGAGAGATTACAACAGTTTGACACTACAGATTCCTTTGTTCTGAAACAAAAACAACAACAACAACAAGAACCAAAACACTTTCCTTACAGGATCATTGTATTTAAGCAAAATAATAACAATATTCCAGAAGCATAATAGAGATCTCATAAATGATATTATTATTTCTAGCAGCGCTGAGTTCCATTTCCATTCTAGATAAACTCAATTAAGGAAATCAACTGGATTTCATGCTTTGGTGTTACATTCAGTGGCAAATAATAACTCCCAGTATCTGTTTTCAGCCTGTGTAAGGTGTTTGAGTTTTAAAGATTAAAAAAAATATTTTAAAATGCAAATAGTACTACTATGCTCAAAAAATAGACAAAATGCAGTGACATCTTGATTTACAAACTCAGTTCATGATTCTGGTTAAAAAATTCATTCCACAATTTTAGCTGCAACCTGGTTGCAACAGAATCACAGAAGCAATTAAGTTTGTGTGTTGAGGTACCACTGCACTACCCTATTTTAGGGAGCACCAGGAAAATAAGATGAAGTACAAAGAATAAATAAGATGAGTATAAAGAAAGAAGATTCAGAGTTACCTAGAATTGAGAAAATGAATTCTTGATGTCAATAGAAGTCCACCAAATGCAAATGAAAGTGGCAGATAGATTTTCTTTTCTACTACATTGACTTTCTGAAATACAAGTTCATCACTCAAGTAAGGGCTATTCAGCCAGCCACTGTCCATTAATAACTCCCCCCAAAGCCCATCAGGCTGTGTGTTTATTACTCACTTTTAAAAGACTGAAGCTCATTTGCTCCTAGCTGTGGAGAGAAGAGCTGATTCAGACAGAGAGAAGAATAAGAGCACTCCATGGAATGCCTACCCATTTCAGTCACGCTTGAGTAATACAGAGGTATAAAATAACCAGAAAAAGCTCCGGCCCTGCTGGAAATCAAATATCGATCAAATAATCCCTTAATTTACCAACTTCCAGTTTAATGATCCAGTTCCTACTTATTCATTCAACAAATGTTCATCGAGCCCTGTCTTTTGGCAAGGCCCTTTGTGAGACTGTAGAAAACATTCTGACACTGCTCACCCTAGCCACACTCATCGTCACACTCAGCCTGAAACCATCAGAGATTAAACAAACTTTTATTTTGGAAGATCAGATATGCTTGCAAAATGTCAGTCCTTATAATTACATACTGCTGTGGAAAATCTTTTGGCTTCCTTTTTCTGAGGCCTTTGCTCTGAACAGTAGTGTATTGCTCACTTTGTCTTCTTTTAATTCTCTACAAAATGAAGGGAATACGTTTTGTGGAGCCTCCTGAAACTTACAGTCAACAATATTAGAGCAATAACATTGTTATCACCACAGACACTAGACATACTGAAAACCCAATAGATGTTGAAGAATCTAAATTCAGTTAATAAGCCAAAGCTTCTTTCAAATAATATTGATATTATTTATTCCCTTGTTGATTAAATGAGATTTCCCTTAAGTTGAAAGAAAAAAATCTTAAACTATGGGGTTGTTGTTTAATACTCCTTCTCCCTAGGAAATTTAGGAAGTGGTAGCACAGTAGTGGCCAGTCCTATAGAACACCAGTGCTCAGAGGTGACCTGTCAGGAAGTGGCATAACTAGCAGGTGCAGCATGGACTCAATGGGTTTATTGGAAGGCTTATGCATGCCCTGCCTACAGAACACCTGCTTCAAATAGAGTTTATTTTTCTATTCTCAATTTTCCTTCCTAAGCTAGATGGAAACTCTTTAGTAATCTATTATGTTGAAATTTCATGATCGGGGACTCCTCTCTTGATGTGGAACATAGTAGAATTGCAGCAGGTATGCTTTTGACTTACATAATCTTCAGGAAACAGTAGAAGACTGGGCTGGGGGAAGTGAGAGATAAACTATGAGTAGAGTAAGAGAGCACCAAGCAGTAAATGAAAGAGTATGATATAAGATATATCAAATACCTTGTGTTTCAATCAGCTTATACCTGGAAGTTAGGTGAATGGAAGGTTTAAATCTACCATTTCCCCTGTTTTTGTATTTTTTCAGGCCTTTTAAGACCTGAACATTTTTCCTCCCTCAGTGAAATAGAAGTTTCATCTTTAAACATGCAGGACATATTTTTCATGCAACATGTCTGGTAAACATAAACAAATAACTTCATCTGGTTCCCAAGCAAAGATATAAAGAAATGTCTGCCAAAAGCAAAACACCAATGATGTGTTGAATGAGAGATAACAATGTGCTGCAATTAATGGACTAGTTAGGAGAATTTAAAGGACAGTTTGTGCTTGGAGATCTCTGCTAACTTAACCTAACCCTGTCCTGAGGTTGGACTGTACAACAGTCAACCCATAATAACTAGCATAAGGGGACTTTTTATCTATGGGAGTGGTGAGGAGTTCTCTCCAAATTCAATGTTTTCCATTTTTTATTTCCCCTAAATTCAAGATTCACCACTGTCTTTTCCTCACTCAATATCCAGGACAGACACATTTTAAGAGACAGAGGAGAAGCCTATTAACTAAAACAAGATTTCCTTGGAAGCTCCCAAAGAAAGACAGCTCTAATATAACCAAAAAGCACTAGATTTAGAATCCTAAAAGTCCTCCATTTACCAACCCTGTGATCCCTGGTATTTTCTAATTTGTGTGCCACTGGTAGCACTGGTAGCCACTGGTAGCACCGAATGCATAAAATTGACATAGACATAATGAGATGAAATATCTATAAAGACATGAAAAATATTGTGTGACTTTTTCCCCAAGCCTGTTCCTCCTCCCCAACCAACACATGTTCTGTCTTTCAACTTTCTTGCTCTAAGAATGCCTGAGTTTGGAGCCACATACAAAACAACCCTGTGCCAACACCCTCTGCCTGGAAAATATCCATGAGCATGTGACTAGAGAAAGTAGACCATTGCCATGGATGTGCTACTCATGTGGAGCTACATTCAGTATTGGAGCCAGCATTAATCACTAGCCCCATAGGTCTGCCTCTACTATTGCCTTATGAAAATGCAGAACCATTTCTAACAGTGAAAAAGGTCTCACATCTATTGTTATGAAGATATTTCGTGGCCCACAGAGCCATGACTTCCTTCTTGGCTATGGATGTCTGTTGAGCAGCTCTGTGATCTACTTCCTGGGACAGACCTACTTTGAAGAAGGTACAGGCCTAAAGCTGGCTGGTTTGAGGCAGACAGCAGCCCAGTAAGTTGCTGTTATAACCCTGACTTATCCTGTTAACTCTCAAGCAGTATATTTTCAAATGAGGTTGAAAGATACCCTTGTTCTTAAGGATTCACTGAAGATACTTATTCTTCCCAGGATTACATCTCACGCCTCCTGGAAAATTGTTCCTCCCTTAACAGAAGAGGAACTGTCAATGACACTGTCTTGCTGCCTTCTGAATTATCTGCACATTCCACTAAACCTGAATCTCTATACACACAGAGACCATATTTATTTTTTTAGATATGTGTCTTGGATGCTTAGTGCAAAAGTAGCCCTTGGCAAGAATGTCTTAACAAAAGTAAAATAAAGTAAATAGTCACCCTGATATTCAAGCTAGTCTAGAAGCCCATCTGGGACTAGGGGTGAAGATCCAGGAAGGAAGAAGCTGCAAAAGGCTGGTCAGGTGAGGATGCTGGCAATTTTCAGAGATCACAGGAGTACATAAGGTTGAGCCTCCTGAAGAAGAGAACACCAAGCAAAACATCTGTTGCTTGTGTATGTAGTTGCTTCTTTCATATTAGTTTCCTCAGGTCTAAAATGGAAATAATCATTATTTGTACCGTAGAGGGCTGTTCTAAAGATTTAAAAAGTTGATAGTTATAAAGTAGTGCCTGAGCCAGGAATGGTGGTAGAATCATACACCTGTAACCCCAGCTCTTGGAGATACAAATGAAAGAGGATCACAAGTTCAAATCCAGCCTTGTGCAATTTAGCAATTGAGCAAGATTCAGGGTGTAGCTCTTGGGTTCTAATATCAAATAATAAAGAGAAGAAGGATGAGGAGGACAAGGATGAGGAAAGGAAGAGGGAAAGAGAGGAGGAGAAGAGGAATTCCTGATATAAAGTGAGGACCAGTAAGAGGTAAAGGAGGTATAAACACAAATCCCTAAGGTAGATAGTTGAGTAAGAACCAACCATGTCCTGAGGCAGGCTTCTTGCCTGGATATTAGAAGTAGACCTGCACTAAACAGATCTCAGGTCATGCTTGGCACTCAAAAGAAGTTGCTGACATCTTGAGTCTTACTTTCCACAATTATTTCATTGGCTCGAACATATCTACCTCTGGGATCAAGAGAGATGCTCTGTAAGCCATACAGAGCAACATATGGCATCTCTCACATGCTTGATAAATACTAGATATTCTACCACTTTCTTACACATGCTTTTTGGTCTTTAACCTTTAGCTCAGAATTGAAGGAAATCAGGGAAATTTAAGGAGTAGTAGATTGTTTATGAAAGCAATTGCTTTTTAAATTTTTTTTTTCCTTTTTACAAAAACTAAGCATGGGTATAGTAAAGAAAGCAAATCCAAATAATCTGCTCTGGAATGATTTGGTCTCCCACTGGGATCAGGAGAAGCAGCAGTATTTTATGTTAATGCCTTTAGAGGAAAATAAAGCTTTAATGAAACACTGGGTATGATTTCTGTCTCTGCCATTTCTCCAAATGCTTTGCTCCTCTTTCATGGTCTCTGGTAAGGAAATCTGTGTAGTTATCTCTCAACATGCCAGGACTGTGTTTCCTCCTCTTGGAGTCCTAGAGGAAACCATGGTGCTGCTGAGCCAGTGAGCTGCATTCATCCTGACAGACAAGCGTGGAAGCCAGCGTTCAGCTCTGTCCCTGGGGATGGACTTTTGAGCAGAAGCTGTTCTCAGGGAAACTGAAGCATGCAGCACGGAGGGGAACTACTGCACCCTGGGTAGTGCAAGGAGGGGATAAGCTGTTTAGCTAATTCATCCCTGGGGAAACTTTGAGTGTTTCTGGGCATGGCTGAGTGCACAGCTCAGAAAAAATACACCAGATCATAGTTGGCATCTGATTTCCAAAGAAACTACCATAGGAAGAGATGATGAGGGCTCTCTGCTGTCCTGTGACACCCAGGTGACTCGCCTGGTTTACAGTGCTGTCCAATACCAGTCCAGGTGCCTTCCCACGGGTGCCTTAGTCATGACAAAGCTGAGCTCAATGTCCTCCATGCTTGAAGAGGAGGAGGCTGTAGTGCATTTATGTCCAAATGCATATGTTGGTATTGTTTTTGTTTTTCTAGTGATTTAATACAGCAAGAAGCACCATAGTACCCCGATAGCTCTTGGGTATTTGCAGTGATAAGACTGCTTTACATACAGTAGCTAATGTCCCCTCTCGAGACTCTAATGAGTGTTCGGAAATGACTGTTGCACATGACACTGGACACAGCCCAGCTTTCTTGAGATAGTGCCAGGTCCCAGTTACCCAGTGTGAACCTGAGTAATGACTTAAACCCTCTGAGTTTCATTCTGCTTTAAAGTAACTTCAACTGTAGTGGTTAATGAGGTTATAATGATGATTAAATGCGATTATAATATAAAAGTTAGCATCCTGACCTCAATGAGCTAGTCAGTCTGAGAATTCTTCTTACAAAACAAACAGTCAAAGGAACCTGAGGGAGGTTGAATCATTTAATTTGCCCAAATATATGGCAGGTTGAGGGTTCAGCCAAAATTCACACCCAGGTCTTTCTGATTTCAAAGACAATAATTTTTTTTTTTTTTTAGCCAAGTAGGTACTTGGTGTACTCCACCCTAGCCCTACACCATTCCTGTGGCCTCCCTCTTGTGGCATGCACCCCCATCTTACCAGCTGGATGCTGGGAAACTTATTTCTAGGAATCAGACTGAGCATGAACTCATTAGAGAAGCACAGGTGTCTACACAGAAGCAGGGACCATCATGAGAACTCTGGGTCTTACAATTCAGTTGAGATTCTAGCTGGCTGTACCAGGCAAAGGTTGTGATAAAACATCTGGCTACAATTTGAAGGCTCCGTTGGATGTCTGTTTGGTGAGTGAACTCCCTGGTGGTTAGCCACCAGGACACAGTTATCAAAGATACAACCTGTGTGCGCTGTTTTAATGAATACTCAGCACAAAGTGGAAGACACTTGTTTGTGAATGGGCAGAGACCTCTTCACTGGCATTCACCTACATTATTTGAGGAGTTATGTGTTGCAATGGAGTCTGGCTCTGAGCTGAAAGTGAGGGTCTGAGGAAATGAGCCTCAGGAAAGGTCAGTTTTGTATCTCTGTCTGGATGAACATTATCAATTCCGTGAAGAATCAAATGAGAAGTTTATTTTGTTTTGACTTGTTTGTGGATTTTTTTTCTTTTTGGTGGAGAGAGGGCTTGAATGTGTGTGAGACAGGATCTCACTAAGGATCCCAGGCTGGCCTTGAACTTACTGGGTAGCCCAGATTGATCCCAGACTCACAACTATCCTGCCTCAGCCTTCCAAATATCAGGACAAGTTTAATCCAAGAAACTGAGAAGGGAAAAGGAGAACAATTCCAAGTGATCAGTAGAGAGAGCTCCTCTGTGCCTTGGAGAATGCCAGAATATTTAGGATACTGGTGATAAGTATGAACATGGGAGGAAAGAGCAGGAGAAAGAGTGGGGAGAAGGTGCTGGAAGAAACAGAACAGATTTGTAAAATGGAAACTGGGCCCTGCTCTTTTAACTCCCTTCCAAACAATTCCTGTTGTGTTTGGTTATTTATTGGACACAAGTACTTAGACCTTTTTCCTTCTTGTCAGAATAGATAGATGTTTCCTTCTGCAATTCAAGGTAAGATGATGATGTATGTGATTTCCACATTTATTTGTTTACTTTGGCCCTTCCTACAGAGACGTGTTAAAAGCCATCTGGGAATTAGCTGAAAATGAATCCTTATTAATATGCCTGTGGGGCAGGGAAGGGTGCAGAACTGTCAACCTGTAGCCTTCCTAATGAGAAGGTAGAGGAAGCCAGAAACATGAGTGTCAGCTGTGGCAGGCACGCAGGGTCCCTTGCCACTCAGCCCTTGTGTGACATTGCCTCCTAGGAGAATTCCAGAGACTGGAAGCTCGGCAGAGAAGACATTTACAGCATTTGCAATCTACGCTGGTATCAAGGAAAATAGATTACATAAACACAGTCTTAGCCTTTGTAGACTGAAATTCTTGTAAATAGATCATTTTTCTGAAGGACGTAATGATGTCCCCAGATTGTTTCTTTCTACAGGGAGTTCATTTGATAGCTTGGGTCATCAGATTGGTTAATGTGGAACAATAACTATGATGTCAGATAATTAAATGTAAATTATGTTCTCTAAAACATTGGGGTGGCAGGAGGGAAAACTTAGGATTCTCTTGACTGTTAGAAGAGGTGATTTTCAGAGTTATGTGTGTGCAGTGTACAAAACTTGCCAGAGGATGTGGTGTAGCTGGTGAAATAATAGTGGGACTGAGACCTGAGCTGGTCCTTGAACATTGATGAAAGTCACGAGTAGAAAGAGAGGCCAGGGCATTGCATTGAATGGCAAGATGTGCTTAGTGTACAAGCACTATCTAGATGACCTGGCTGAGATGGCATTTGGCAAAGGCTAAGAGCCTGGTGTTCTTAAGTTTATTGAACAGAACCAATGGGAAACTCACCTGGGCCCTGCATATACTTTACCCTGCAGAGTATTAGTGACAAGAGACTCTACTTTCTGAGCATGTACGTGGATTCTGGGCAATGTATGAGATGCTGGGGATCCAGATGAACAAAGTCTAGTGTCTGCTTTTGGTACCTGAAATTCCAAGTCTTGGATAAAATTAGAAGGGCAAATTTATTCTAGTGTGATTGTGATATATGCAGTTGACTAAGAAGGTATGGAGGTTTGAGGATGGCTTTGGAGAAGTTACAAGGACTGAGCCAGGTAGCACAAGACCTGCAGGAGTTTGCCTCACTCAGAAAAGGCATGCAAGGCGGAGGGAAGAACAGGATCGAAGACTCAGTATCATCCTAAACTGTGTCTCTCTTCATTTCATCTAGTGAAGCCTCCCTGTTGCTGAAGATAATTCAGATTTGGATTCTGTGCTACATGTTTTCTTCTTGCCAACTTGCTTTGTTTGCAGACCATCACTTCTACGTTTCTCTCGATCATGGTTTCCCAGCCAAATTACCCTCTTAACATAACCCAGGAAATGTATCACCTCTGTCTTCCACGCTGTCACAACCTGTCTGTGTCCTTACCTTTCAGCCAAACTCAATGGCAACTGAAAGAAGAAATACAAGTGTTCCAAAAAGTAACCATAGTCCTCTCTTGAGCATGAGAGTGTGGGTGGACTGGAAACATTACCACATTATCTCCCACAGTTACAGTTTTATTCCACAGTGGCAAGTGGGAGGGAAAAAGTGTTCAGCCTTCCCAGAAGAACCTCCTCCAGAGAGAGGTCCATTGTGTGGTGTCTATTGTGAAAGTCAAAGTCTATGAGCATGACCAGAATCTTCCGTATCCTGAGCATATTCATTTTCACGGTGACATTTTACATGTATTGTTCTCTGCAAGGCCAACGTGGACAAGTTCAATCCACTGTATGAAAGGAAAACTGAGTAAGGAAAATACTTACCTGGTAGACAGAGAATGAGATGACTTCCATTAGTTTACCCAACATTTTGAGTATCCATGTTTCAGTCATCGTGTTAGGGACCTAGATGTGGGTATAAAGCAATTACACCTAATTCCATGCCTCTGTTGGTCCTTATCTCTGTCTCCGAGGTTCCTCTTCACCCTGCCTCCTTGATTAAATCCTATAATGCCTTTCCATGGTTTGGCTTGAGTTTCTTCTCACTATAAACATAATGATCACCAATATAGGTTTTTTGGAAAGTTCAGTCCAAAAGCTATCTTCTATTTATTATTTTCTTCATTTAATACGATCTTTAAGATCATGTTTCTATCCTTGTGTTTGTCCATTCAGGCTATTATAATGAACTACTTCATCATGAGCAATTAAAGATCACCTTTCTGCATCACTAACCTCTGAGGACACCAGGTGGATCTCAAATTATTTTGTTTGTAGAAGACAGTATATATGAAAACCCATAGGATCCTGTGTAGTCAGCAAAGTTGGACACACTTCGGGGAGAGTTACCTTTCAAAGCAGTGTTTTTAGTATGCATACTTTAAAGTTGTGTATGAGAAGACTAGGGTAGAGTGTTATTCTCCATCTGCTCCATAATCAAGATGCCATCATGTGTACAAAAGCAAAGTGTTCATGCTACTGGCTTGTTTGAGAACGGGGCTAAGGTCAGTGGGTTCCCCACCTGCAGGGTCTGTAGGTTCCCCAACTGCAGGATCTCAGGCAACTTTTTATGTGTGTTTGCATTAACATCTTGAGAAAAAATAATTTATAATTAAGCACAAAATAACTATTAATTTATGATAAGGAAAAAAGCTGAAAAACTATAAACTAAGAAAGATGATAAATTTAGGAAAAATGCTTAAAATGCCAAAACATTTCTAATTAACTGCTTGAAACTCTACTAGAACAGTTTCCCCTACAGTATTATTGATGCTGTTTTTGAATGGTTTTTAATATGACAGCTTTTATTATGCTATTTTTCTACAAGTAGAATAGAGTGGTTGTTGAAGTTAATCAAATTTATTTAGTTTCATCACTGTTGATAGATTTTTAAAAGTTTGTATTAGTAAAGCTGAGTGAAATTGGTGGGATTGTTGCAGTTTTCAGTAAGCCTCTTTTAAGATACAAACTCTGCTTTGGGGTGATTAGAACAAACCACAGGTGAGACAGTATCAGGGTGAGAAGGGACAGTCCTAGAAGCCAATTCTACCCCAGGCAGCAAACAATAACTTAATTCTACAAAGTGAAATTATGACCTACTGAAAGATTTCTCAATGAAAGTTGTGTATTTCACAACTCAGTTTTCCATTAGAACCTGAATATGCTACTACTCTCTCTATATATATATAAAAAGGAAGTCAGAGGATCAGCCATTGGAATTTTATCTACTTATTTAAAATATCCTATTTTCTTTGTTTAGAGGAATGTATGTTCTAGTGGAAATATTGTCAAAAACTATCCAGGGTTTCGAAGCCCCTGAATGAATAGAGGTCTTGATGATTCACCTCATAAGGGTGGGCAGAAGGGATGGGGATCATGTTGGAAAGTAATGAGGAAGGTGTATTGTGCAACAGAAATGTATGGAGAGCAATGTAAATGTACATAAGGAGTCAGAGGTCCCTCACTGAATAAATTGCAGCCCATTGCCTTAAAACAACCAGCCTACCCACAATCTGCTCAGCTCCTAGAGGCACCATCTCCTCTCTGGCCCCTTTCTGCACAATTCCTCACCTCGCCTCACACCAGGCATCACGTGGTGCCTTTTTATGAACCAGCTGCTCATACAACAGAGGCTGGTCCCACTGCACAGGCTGTGTTTATCTTCGCTTTATTTTACTGGAAGTCTTTGCCGCCATCCGGCCTGGTAATTGCACCACACCATTTCAGAATCGATTGCTTTTAGAGCTGTTGAGCTTTTATTACTGCTACTCATTGGGGAGAGAAGAGAGAAAGAAGGTTGGCCTGGTTTCTGCAATAGATTAGCGTCCTCAAATTATCTTTCTCCAGTTGTTGAATAAAACGAGAAATGTTACTAAATAAAATCATAAAGGGTAGAGGAAATTAAGAATGTAAGAGGAGAGATGTCAGAGAGAGAGAGAGAGAGAGAGAAATAACATATGGGTTTGACTTTTCTTTGACTGAACAGCAAAGTCATATTAAGATGTTGACTATATACTGCAATGATGTAGGAATGTACCAAGAAGTACAAGACAAAAACTACTTTAAAATGCCTGTTAGCAGTTATCACAATCTGCCCCTTTTGTGAGTGTACTGATTTCTCCTCCTCAGAGTTGAGGAGAAAGGTCTATGTTTTGTTTTCTATTACTCTTCCTTACTCAATATGCTAAGCTCTATACTTTGATTCAGAGCTGACAGAATTCTTCATTAGTTACACACATATTTATTTTCTTAGTAGATGGCAATCTCCTCCCAACAAGGCCACTTTTATGAACTGTTGGCATATAGTATTGATTTATCTAGTGGCATTTCCATATGGTCTTATTGAAAAGTGCCAGTTGGAAAAGTCATTCTCTTGAGAATGAGGAGCTCAGAAAATGAGATTTAGTGAGGAGCATTTTCATTTCAAATGAAACCCTTTTGGGGAGGGAAAAGAAACCCTCCTGGTTAAGGAACAGTGGAAGGCAGGCTGCATACTCACATAACAATTATTCATTCTAATTGTTCACAACCCCAGGAAATTCTTCATTTAATGATTTTTTTCCCATATGCTATCACCTATAACATTTATCTGCATGAATCACTTCTTTTTCTTATCATCAACCTTTTCAGAGAAGGTTTAATGACAGTTCGTGGTGTTTATATATTTTCTAAAAATACTCCAAATTAATCATTACAAATTGGACTTTCAAGTTAAATTGGTCTGAAACACATTTAAGCATCATACAAATGTCAGATCTTTCATAGCATTCTTCCCTACTAGGCAGGTAGCAGTGTATCCCTTGCAGAATGCTAGATCACATGACCTGTCTGGAGACATATCAGAGTTGATCAGAAAACCCAGGTGTCCATCTTCCCTTCCTCCACTAACCAGGTTCAATGCTCTGATGCTGTAAATGATAGGCCCTACCTTCGAAGTGGGCTGCAAGTGACTGTCATTTGTCACTTATATGCATGAATAATGTCTCTCCTTGCAGTCGCTCTGTTGATTCCAGCCTGTCATGTCAAGCAGCATTGCCTTTATTATTGAAATGAAGAGGCCACTTGGACCACTGATCTCAATGGCAGTTGGCACCACAAGAGCTATGACTCTGCTGTGTCGTAGAGAAAGACTGTGCCTGGTATACTAGTCAGCCAGGATATCAGCGAAAGTGCTGGCACCATGTAGACCTGCCAAATGACTATAGCTCTGCCAGCTCCACGCCTACACACCGATTAGTTCCTGCTCAATAACCAAGGATACAGGTACCTCGACATCCACTGAGCTCTGGGTAAATGTCATACAATTTTGGATTTGTGTTAACATACTAGTTGCTTCAGTTTAAAAATTAGAGTTTAGAAGAGTCATTGTTTATTTAGTTTGTCAGTTAAAAACTTAACCTTGCTTAGCTCTCAGACAGTCTCTCATTTTTTTTTCTAGAACTGTAAAAATCTTAAAACGTGAGTAAAAAGGTATGCATTGAAGGTTTTGAATTTTTTCCTACTAATCATTTTGATTGGCAGAGTCTGATTCTTTGCTGCACTGTTGAGTCTTCACTAAGCACAGAAAAACTTTCGGAGAGCAAACAATATCCAAAATAATCCACAATAGGTGAGACCTTGAAGGCTATCTAAGGAAGACATTAACCAACTCTAATCAGCACTATTGACTATAAACTCTTGGGGACTATTTAGGAACTTCAATACAGTCACCCTAAATGTCCAGCTTATTAGAAAACTCTTATTTTTTTACATGAGTCTAACATATTTGAAAGTAGAGCACAGACTTTCTTTAATGTTCCAGTTCTTATCTTACAATGGATAATGTTAGAGCAAAGATGTAGTATATTAAGATTCTCATTTTATGAGTAGGAAATAGAGGACACAGAGAATCTTAATGACTATAAAAGTTACCCAAATGCCATGTGTCAAAATATTTGACTCTGGCTCCAGTATGGGTTCTCACCTTTCACTGTGTGCTGATATCCAATTTCAAGAGGGACACTCATTATTTATACAGTGAACAGATCTTTTGTGGGTATTGATTTCCAATATTTAATATGCTATGTGAGTAATAAATCTATTTAACTTCCTGAAAATTCCATGCTAAATGTTGAGGATATGACCACAAAATTGGCAGGGATTAACTTTCATATTCAACTGGTTAATGGTAGGGATTATTTTTTCCATGACAGTGCATTCTGTCAAAATTGGATCTCATTAAAATAAATACCCACCCTATCAAAGAGGAGCTTCCCCCAAGTAATATGGAAGCTAATAAGTTCGATTAATGACACTATTCTTTAGAAAGGAAAAGAAGATAAATTTTTTATCCTCATTCCCTTTTTTTGTAACCACAGGGCACACTGTGGCCAGTCACAGAGCTGGGTAATTGAATTCAGTTCTGCAAGCTGACTGCGTTTCTACTGTAAGTGGATCTCTCTCTTCTATCAGTGAGAGAAAATGGCCTCAAATGATTCTGGCTGGGACACAGCAGCCATCCCTCTCACAGATAGCAGGGCCTTATTGACTTCTCTGGGTAGGGAGTCCAAATTGCTGCATAGATGAGTCTGAGAGACAGCCAAGAGATGCCCAGTCAGTCTAGTGGGGCGCTCATAGAATAGGTGATCAGAAAAGCTCATCTTAGAGGAAAGAAAAGAAGTAGAGGCAGATGAGCCAGGCCTAGTGCTTGAGATAGTAAGACCTGAGTTTGATATTTTTAATAATATGCAAAGTCAAGAGTAGAAATGTGTGTGTGTGTTCCACAATGCAAGGTGTCTTGATAGACTTGCATTGTGTCACAATAAAAGGTGTATCTAGACTCTTCTTTGCATAGTTATTTTGGCTGTGTCCTGGAACATTGAAAATGAAGGCCAGTGATAAGAAAGAGAAAGTGATTTGGTCTTAGACATTATTCTTTTAAGAGCTGACTGTGAAGGTCTGTGATGGCCTTGTGACATCATCACAATTTGCTGTGTGTCTTCAGTAGAACTTGTCTTAGCCAATCCCCAAGGTTAAGTTTCAAAACTGTTGAAAATGCAGCTGGATGTAGTGGTGTGTGTCCATAATCTCAGCTCCTCTGGAGGTTGAGGCAAGAGGATGGTGCATTTGAATTCAGCCTGGATAATTTAGGGAGAAGCTGCCTTGTTCCAAAAAAAGAAAGTTGAAAATTCATTGACCAAAATAATAGTATTAAATCAGTATGAAATATGGTAAAAAGTGATTATAACTCTCATCCTAACCAGCGTAAGCATCTATTAAACTGCGTCTGGACTTTAGGTTTCGGGGTGGATACACTTACTAGGTTGCACTTCACAAAGACATGTTGTGCATGAGTTTCCAGGGATGGATTTTCAGGTGCCTAGTGACTTAATGCAAGAGGCAATTGTGTATGTGGATTTCATCTCAGGGACAACCCAAATATCTCATAATGGGACTCTGTGCTGGAGGGTTGTGTTAGCCACCTAATACCCAGATACCTTCACAGACTTTATTGCTTGTGTTGAGTTGTGCTCAGGTTCACACAGGGACAAACCTGTCCTGATGTAGTTGTTGAGAACTAATGAACATAAACTGAGGCCAGTTAATGGGCTAAGAACTGCATTGGCAATCAAAAACTACAGTTTTACATACTTTCAAATAGCAAAAATTGAAGGTGTTGGGGTGAAATCACAGCAAACCTTACTTAGGATGAGTACCACTATTTCTAAAGAAACAGGGCCAGAGAGGTCAGGGCTATTCATGTTTACCATAGAGCCATTAATTTGATTTCAACCAACAACTTCAACCACCATGTTAGGTTAATATTGTTAATTGAAATGTTATAGCTTCTAGGTTTATTTCTAATATGTAAGTAGTCAGCACTGGTTATGTATAAGGCTAACAGAATTATACTTATGTAAATCTAGTATAAAAATGATCCACTTGGTTGCTGGAGATCCCCTAAATGTCTTTTTGTTGCAGTTTCTTTTTAAAAAGAGGACCTTATGTTTTATTCAAAAATTGAAGAGGGGCCGGGGAGTTAGCTCAGTGGTTCCGGCGCCTGTCTCGCAAGCGCAAGGACCCGGGTTCAATTCCCCGGTAACCACATAACAATGCTGGGTGTGGAGACCCACACCCAGCAGCAACCGGTACCACATACCACAGTGCCGGGCATGGTGGCTCACGCCTGTAATACCAGCACTTGGGAGGCAGAGGCAGGAGGATTGCTGTGATGTGAGTTGGAGGCTGAGCTCAGGGCCAGCCTGAACCACAAAGCGAGACCCTGTCTCCAAAAACCTAAAAAAAAAAAAAAAAAAAAAAAAATTGAAGAAACAATATTTCTGGCAGAGGTGCTCAGAGCCTGTGGATTGGAATTGGCTGTTGATGTAAATAGGAAATGTTCCTCTTACCAAGTTTGGTTTCAGCTAGGTTGCAGTCATTTGTTGATGTTTTTGTTTCATTTTGTTTTGTTTACCTATTCAATTTTTTTTTTTTTAAATATAGGACTAGGGATTTAGCTCAGTGGTGCTACATTTGCCTGGCAAGAACAAGGTCCTGAATTTCATCCCCTGTACCAGGAGGAAAAAAAAAAAGAAAGAAAATTTTAGCCTGCATTTGTAGTACATAATGTTTACATTCTTCATAGGAAAGTGATAAATGTACATAACACATCTTTATTCCTTTTATTATCCCCTTTTCTTTACCTCCTTGTTCTCTTCACATATCTCTGGATCCTCTTCCGTTTGTTTTCTGTTTTGTTTTGTTTTGTTTTACGTTTGGAGTGCATATTGTTTACCTTCCTTGTGTGGAGTTAAAAGGCGATGAGAACGGCTAATAGCCAGAGGTGGGCACCTGTTCAGTTTGCAAAAGCACAGGCTGACTCTGACTCCAAAGACAACCAGATGGATTCTTTTAGAGAAAGAAACAGGTCTATGTGCAGAGAATACAACCAAGCATGTGGAGTGTGTTAGAGTGGTTAGTGGACAGGAGGAGGCTAGCAGCCAAGTAGACTACCTTTATAATAATTAAAAATTGGAAGAAATACAGGCACCAAACACAAGTATACAGTTCAATCCCTTTAGCCAAAGTTTAGCATGAATTCTTTTCTCCTGCTTTGATTTAGATGCATTCTGAATTTTTTATGGAGGGGTTTGGGTAGGAAAACTATGTATTCTACCCATGTGACTTTGCACCTGGCACTCTCCTGCTCCACCCATCTGAGGGAGCGGGACATTAGCAGGCTCTTAGCCTTCGCTGCACCAAGGCATTTGGTTTCCACCTTCACCCCCATCAGTAAACTCAGGGAGCACATTTCCTGTTTTTCATGTAGCGTGTGATTACCAAGTCTCTCCTTGCTGTACTTCCACCTGTGGGGAAAAGCTGAACACGAGGAACTCAGGAATGCAGAATCTTTCCTTATTTTTCTTTTCCCCCTGAGGAACTTCCTAATCTCTTCTCTCCCCGCCCCTTTACCACGCTCAGTTTAGTACTGAATTCTCCTTTTCCAAACATTGCAGTTTCCTGTAGAATTTCCACTGACATAAGCAATGCGAGCCAAGTCTTGCTGTCATTTTTTTTCCCCTGTGGAGAAAGATGTAATACAGAAACAACTAGCCCTTTAGATCTTAGGAGGTCCTGGGGCTTAATTGCATTATAGTCACGCAGTCATAAATAGCCAGCAGGCATCTGCAGGGTTAAAATCCTTTGCACGATGCGATGATGTAATCCATTCTAGACGCAGCCAATGCAAGGCTCTTTATGTGATATGTGTTCAATAAATACCTGACAGCTTAATTTATTCATTTCCATTCCCTCTAATATAAAGAATAATAGGATTGCTATATAGACCCTCTGTTCTCTGTAAAAAGCACTTAGTGGTAGCTCATTTTTTCACAGTACTATATGAGTTAGGTATTTTCCATCTTTATGGTATTTTTAATATTGTGCAGGGGTGGTAGGAGCACAGTAATTTAATTTAATTGAGGGGAGGTACTTGTTTGCCTTGGTAATAATTATATATAATCTTTAAAAAAATAAAGCATTGTTATCTTTAAATACTTCAAGCCCATAATAAAGTGTTGCATATGGAGATTCTGCATTACCCTCGCATAAATACTTGTATATAATTAGCTCACCAGAATGTCTACCTGAACCTTACTGCTTCCTATTCTCTTTGCATTAATTCTTTGTATGGGTGCATCAAAGTATTACAGTAAGTTGTTCTTTGGTGATTCTGTTTAGACTATTAATTTGACAGTGAGTCTTTCGACCCTTGTAATGTGACTTTGTTAAATATAGTTCAAGTTGACAGGAATTTTTAAATCAGTGATTTTAGAATAAGTGCGTGATATAAACACAATATACAGTATGTTGCATTCATACAAAAAAAAAAAAAAATTCCATGCCAGTCAGAGCTCTTCTCTGGGTAAAAGAGTGAATTTCCATATGTTAATGGAAAAAGTGGGGAAGGGGCTTCTAATTCCTTTAGTTTATTAAGAATCCCCAGACACCTTTTAGGATGGTGAAAGTGATGTTAGCCCTTATGTCCTGGACATGGTCCATTTTAGGTAATTACTAATTACAATCTGTCTACGTAACTCCCTTGGCTCTGGCCACTCAGTCTTATTTTTCTTCACTTAGCAATATTTAACTATTATCTATTCTTGGTGGGTGGCAGTTGGAACATCTGCTCATTTCGACTTCTGTGTTCAGCATGATGTGCTTTTCATTTGGTGTTTTGGATAAGAACTATTTGCTCCTTATTATTCTAACTGTTATTATATATGTACAACATAAGCCCTGTAAAATTCTTAGCTGCTTTTAACTACTTACCTTGCAGTGTGCATTGCCAATGTACCATATGGGCTTATTCGGTCTAGTGGACACAGCAGCGGCCCATGAAATGCAGACTCTAAACCTGTCACGACTTGAACATGCATCCCACACAGACCAACACCTCAAGCAACCTTGGTTATTGGGGTCGAACTAGAACATGTGTGGGACAGAGAAGATGAAATTGACCCCACAATGACACCCATCTCAGGGCCCATCCATTTTGTCAGCTTTTTCCATATAATAGGAATACCTCTGTCTATGGTGCTGGAAGATTCTTTAATTCTTTATTCTTTTTATAAATAGATCCAACTGAAAGATTCAAAAGGAAAAATATTTGATTCCCCACAAATACAGGTTCAAATTATATTCGGATATGCTATTAGGAAAGGAATTGAATTCTTGAGAGTTTCAGGTCTGAGCCATTGATTTGGGATGTATTGCGTGGCATTGTGGTGGAAAGGGAAGCAGGCATTATGAGTAATCTACCCTCACTATCTGTAGCGCCACCACTTATGTGGAACTTAGCAATGTGAGATGACTTGAAGCATCTTTCTTGCTAGTCAGTATGTCTTGAGCCTATTTTGTGAGTAAAATGTATAGAGTTTTCAAGACATGGGTTTCCAAACATGTTAAACATGAATTTTGAATTCAATTTTACTCGTCCTAAAGGGACTCGCCAAAATGGTCTTTCAAAAAGATGTACTCACTGAATCAACATGCTGGGATGAGCAATCAAAAAGACTCCAAGATAATGTTCCCCATATATTCTAAATGCCCATGTCTCAGCTGTAAATAGAAAACTCCTTCTGTGGCTTTTATTAATGAGCCACCTATTGTTTCCGGTCAAGATTGCAATGTGTGACTCACACGCCCATGTAAAGACTCAGATTATGAGATACATAACCCAGTTTATCAGTACACTGTCTGCTGCTGCCCTTCTTCATATTCCAGTTCAACACTAAAGAACAAATTGCTTCTGTTGTGGGTAAGGACCCCTTTTTAGTCCAAGCACCATTTGAAATGGAAGTCAGGAAACATAGCACCAAAAGAACGTGGACTAATAATTGTGTTCAGAATGCCCATTTGGGTAGGTAGGTGGAATAAAAGTGACCATGTCCTGGTAAATTCCATCTCTTGAGCATTCCTTGACCCTAAAATTGCTGTGTTGATGAGGTGCATTCATTTCTGAAGCATATAACTGTGGCTCTTAGATTTTACTTAAAAAAAAAAAAAAAGGAGTATATGTGAAGCATTTTGACTTAGACATGTCAGGCAAGAATTTATGTCAGAATGACAAAGAAGAAAATTTCCAGTCTAAGGTTTACTAGTGTGTGGCTACATGACTTTGTTTTTTCTATTTCTCTCTCCATATTGTGGTGATGCATGGGTACTCGCCTCGTGCTAAATCCCTATTGCTACTGCGCAGACAATGTATTCTTCCCTTTCAGAAGCAAAAGGCCTGGCTAGTTTTGTGGTTTAGAAGAGAAAATAATCTATGCCTTGCCTCTTTTCTGGCTCCAATGGAGAAAACTACTAGAGAAAAGCTTCCTTTTTTGCAAGCGAAGGAGTCAGCAGCACTGTCCACATCCCCAGATTCCTCACAGGGCTCTGGTTTCAAACATAGGAGAAGAGGGTCAGTGAAGAAGTTGGTGATGGGCTTATGAATGAGCCAGATGTGTGTGTGCATTTGCATGCGTGTGTGTGTGTGAGGGGGGTGCATGTATCTGAGAGAAAGCAAACGAGGGGAGAAATTCTGAGAACACATGATAAGATATGAAGGAAAAACAATATTCTGTAAGCATGACTCCATCGCTTCCATCTCCCACTGTCCCCAGATCCTACTGGCTGTTGTTTATCAAGCACCGCCCATTCAAGAATGGTGTCCACTGACTTCACAGTCCACCCCCACATCTGACCCCGTTGGCCTTTAATCCAGGCTCTCTGCCAACTTTCCCTCCATTTTCTGGTTATTACTCAGAGGCTCCAGAGCACTGGATCACCATTGGTTTTCTTGTGTGTGTTTTATTCTCAGCCTCTTGGTTGATGCTTGCTATCCGTCATTCCACCGGGACATATAATTGCCACAGATGTATTCCCTGCTGTGACAATGCTCCTCCATCAGAATGCCTCCTACTGGGCTCCCCACAGTAAAAGAACTTCAAGGACTCAAATAAAAGTTAACTGCCCAAAGCCAAGTGTTTCTCCACAGAAATGGAGAAAAGGTCCGTTGACATGGGACTCTCCTCAGTATATTACCATTGGGTTTTTCCATTCTCCTCCACATCAGGATGTTCTATGCAATCTTCTCACTGGGCCTCTTACCCTTTAGGCTGAACAACCTGTGACAAGCAAACCCCAGAGCTACCTAGTCCCATATTTCTTATATGAGTCTTACACCATAACAAAATCCTATACACTAGGTTGCTCAATAACCAAAATCCACTTTTTCACAGTCCTAGAAGTAAGAAGTCAACTAATCTGATTTCTGGTGAGGGCCTGCTTCCCCGCTTGAAGAGAGCCACCTTCTTGCTATATTCTTGCATGGACTGTCTTAGGTAAGTTCATGGACAAGGAGAGCACGTATCCTCTGTGATGTCTCTTCGCATATAGACATGAACCCTATCAGACCAAACATAGACTCTGTGAGCCCATTTAACTTCATCTACTTTCTGAGAGGCCCTGTTTCCAAATATAACC
>PVIR01029551.1:0-21050 GCA_004026965.1 Petromus typicus | reverse complement strand
TGACAAGGTCAGTTTAGAAATTATACTAAATTTTTATGAATAATAAATGTGATGAAGTTATCTTGAATATTATAAAGTCTCTTGACCTGCAGATTAGCTTTCAATAATCAACAATACTCACTATAATGGAATAACTAAAGATCAGACTTCCTCCCAGAAATATAAAAAGAAATGCAAAATCTCTTTTATAATGTTTCCCATTCAGTAAATTTGAGCCTATTACTTGAAAAATAATTACATGCCAATTGACTCAAGATATAAAAGTTGATAGCAAAATAGCCCTGCTGTACTATATTTAAAAGATTACTTCTAAAGAATTATCACTCCAGATATGGGAGAAACTTGCTCACTACATTCCCTGCTTCAGACTACCTTAGAAAGGACACTATTTACTTATTTATTTACTTGTTTGTTTGCTTGTTTTTGCAGTACCAGGGATTAAATTTGGGCCCTTGTGTTTCCAAGGTAAGGTAAGTACAGTACCACTTGAGCTAAGTCCCCAGCCCTAAAAGGATGCAAATTTATTTGCTCTAGACAAGTGCAATTCTTTCAGAACAACTATTGTGCAGAGATCCTCACTGAACATGTTTGTGATGTTCTAGAAAGAAAGAAAAACAAGAGGCAAGGAATGAAAGAAAGAAAGAGAGACAGACACAGAGACAGAGATGGACAGAGAGAAACAGAGAGAGAGAGAGAGAGAGAGAGGAGACCATTTCCACTAATTTTGAGATGGAAGAATGCAGTGTAACTGGCCCAACCCCTAGTTCTCCAAGAATGGGCTTCAGTATTGCTAATAACACCAAATAGGGAAAATCTATTAATAGCAAAACTCTGTCATGCTGGCAATAGCAACCAAGTCAGCAATAATAACAAAATTAGAAAAAATGGGTTATGGACATACCAGAAAAGCCACTAATATACTGCCCTAAACCCTAGAAAAGTGGCACATGAAATATTAAGGTACATTAAATGTCTCCTAATGCAATAGTTATACCGCCACTAACAATCAATAGCAAAAACATAGAGTTAACTAAATAACCACAGATTAATAAATTTTAATAGCTATATCAGCAAAGATAGGGATGATGAGGAATGAGAAAATAAAAGAAAGAAAGCAATTTGAAAAAATCAAATGGAAATGAGAAAAAGGAGAAGCAACTAATAACGGTATACTGTGTTGCTATGATATTCAATACAGTATACATATAATAAACACATTTTTTACTTAAAATATTTTAAATTTACAATGGCTTTATTAGGATGTATTCCCTTTGTAAGCTGAGGTACACACTGAGTTAAAGTTGGCAGAAAAACAAAACTTAACATCAGAGTGTGGTATATGCCTGACAAGGCCCTACCTGTCATACTGCAATTATTTCACTTATTCTTAGCAACCGTCATAAAGTAAATTTTGTTACTGGAATTTAGAAGTTAGAAAGTTGTGTGAATTCCCCACAGTCGATGGCTGATTCTGACACTAAGGTAAGGTTGGTCTCCTGGCTCTCAGGCACGCAGCTTTTGTCATGTCACCCTGTTGGTGCTCAGAAAACAATCCCCCAGTGCACGGCATGTTCGGTGTGAACGAGGAAGAACTGAAAGGCTGTGGAAGTAGCCTCGAAACAAAGTCTCTTCTCCCTTTTCCTCCTTATCTCCCATTTCTTGTCCTCCCCTCACGTGGATCCTAGAAACAAAAATTCCCCCAAGGCAAGAAATGCAAATGAGGATGCTCTCCAAGCAAACCAGAAAACCTAAAAAGTAACTTCGTTCCTTTCCCGTTTTGAATGATCTTACTACAGAGGAGTCCTGTACTTAGCAGGAGGAATACCGCACAGAGAAGCCAAAAGGAATCTGAGCAGATGGACCTGGCTGGACCTCCTCCACGGCTCAGTCTGTTAGCATCAGCTCACACATGTGCCCCTGGTCATTTTTATATGTCTCTCTAGTTCTTCAGTGAACCTCTCCTTGAGATGAGTTTTTAAGTCTACGTATGAAGGCTCCCAAGTCACATAAACATATACTAAATAATATTGCTATCTTTTCTCTCATTAATGTGTGTTTTGTTAAAGTAGGTTACACAGGCTGTGACCCTTTTAATGGGTAAGGTAGTTAAATTACAACTACTACATTTTGAAAGCCCTTTGGAACTGCTAACTAAGGTTATATGATATGTACCAGTTGTTTAGCTGAATACCTGTTAAGATTAAATTCTCTACAAACATGTCAGTGAGCAGAAGCAGCAACAAGAGATCAAAGTAGTGTCTGCACTCTGAACTGCACAAAAACCCACCACAGTGAGTCCACAGGCCAACTCGGCACCTTCCATCTCGGCTGCCGATGCTCACCGTTCCAGTGCTTCGGAGGTGTGAGATTGCTTGGAACATTGCATCTCAGTGCTCAGTATGTGCGTCAAGCCCCACTACTTGACTTTTCCTCATGTGCCCTTGTGTTCTGTCCTTGTGCTATTTGCATAAAATTACTTTCATCTTTTCCTTCTTTTTATTTCATCTCCCCTCAATCCACCTGAAAACTGTCAACAGCAACTGAGATATTCCTCCAGAGCTTATACAATAACGAGCAGACCTTCTCGAGTATCAGGCCTCAACAAAGAAGTCTGTTCTTGAACTTGAGCACACCTCATTGATAGTGAGACTCCAGCTCCTGAACATGGTTGAAGTACTCTCAGTAACCTGAGTATGTTTCCATGCTGGGTCCATCTCAAGTTTATTTCTTCAGAATCACTCAAAAAATACAGATGTCGTGTCACCCCACAGGGTTTGAGAAGGTTTCCCTACAGAATAGATTAGAACCTAAACTGAGACTAGGCAGGTTCACTGTGTCTTATTGCAGAAAAGCACTTCAAGTTGAATCAGTGACAGCTATCAGCAGACTTATTAGGGAAAGTTAGAAAGAGAAAATGGGAAAATGACTTCAGTTTGAGGAGCTTGAAGTCCCTGCTGTAATGAAGACCAGATTGACTTGTTAACATAGAAACAAGACCAGCTTTAGAGATTTGTTTCAGCTGGCTATATCCGATTGATTATTAGCTTAGTCCTGGTTTTTGAAAACTTGCTCTAGATAAGCCCTTAAGGCTTGAGGGGTGATCCAATTTGCAAGGGATGACTGTTTCTGGTTGTAGGAGGCAGAGCTGAGCATGGATCTGACCCAAAGCTTTAAGTTTTGAATCTGTTTTGTGAGACTCCCACACCTAAGCATATAATAGACATACCCTTTGCCTATTAACCTGTCTTAATCCAATTTTGTATTATTATTGACTTAAAGGGGTGATCCTTTTCTGCTTTGACCTTCATATTCTCACCAAAGTCTTTCATTTACCCATATTGTATTAACTATTCAAACTATTATCAGGACCTCTGATGATCACGAGCTTGTACCTTCTCACATAACAGGGGATTTAGATCTGTGAGGTTAATATGATGTGTAGAGCAGTGTTCAGATCGTAGCAGCCCTATGCAAGCACTCAATTCATCAAGTGAATGAAGCAATTTGTGTCAGATTCGTACGGCTTAGATTTATTTACACCAATTGAGCCACTGAGTGTCACTTGATGTTTAAGCCTTATTCTGAGGTTGACACATAATTCAGAAATGCTGTATCAGAAGAGCCATCCCTGGAGATTAATTTACAGGAACCACAATAACATGGACCTGCTTTGTCGATTTCCATTTAAGCAGAATTAGAGGTTACCTTACCAGATGCTTGAAGCCCTAGTAATGAACCAGCATTTCCCTCAGAGAGTATTACAATAAATTCTGAAAAGGTCCAGTTCTGACATCCCAAGGGTAGCCACACTGCATCACTGACAATATGTTATTGGCAGGTATTTCATTTATGACTATTTTTCAAGATTATAGTGGCATGCCTTATGTTTGGTTTATTGCATCATTATTGAACCCACCAAAATTTGAGCTAAAGAGCTCTTTTCAAGTGAAAGCACTGCAGTTTTTGACACAAAATACCACAATAGCTTCTTGTGATCCTCCCATGGTAAAAGGGCTCAATCAACAAGCATCACACTGATGTGCTGTCTTCTCAACTAGTGGATAATCAAAAATATTGTTTATCTTATGGAGCAAGATTGAATCTTCATGTCTTTTTCAAATAATTTCTTTTTAAGACATTAATTAAATATCTTTTCTCATCTCCACATCACTCATGTGTATATCTAGGCAAATTTTCCCCCATATTACCTGTCTAAGCACTCCATTTCTACTTCCAAATCTTTCCTCAGTCACCCTTGTGATAAAGAAGCAATAACCTTTTCCTAATCCCTGCAGATGCCCAAGTTACTTCATATGCAAATATTTCAGACATAACATTTTTAAATGTAAAGTTCAGGCATGGGAATGTAATTCAGTGGCACAGCACATGTTTTGCATGCACAAGGCCCTGGGTTCAGTCACAGATGCACCTTGAGACCATAATGTTCACTGAAATAAATCAGACTTACAAGCTTAAATTTTACATGGCTTCTTTTATATGAAAACCCAAAGCATAAATAATTAAAGAGAAAAATAAAAGATAGGTAATAAGAAACAGGGAGATAGGTCATTTGCAAAAAAAAATGTATTATGTACATGTACTAATTCCCCATGGGGAGTGTAACCATTCTCTACAGATGTGTACTAATACAAAATTTTTAAAGTAAAAAATAAATATTGTACATGCCCAAAAAAGACATGTGATAAGAAATGAGCTAACCTCACTCAAAAATATCTTGTCTTGTCTTGACATTTTAAGTGAGATCTATTTTTGAAATGTTATTAGGAAAATAAATTAAGCCTTTGACAACCATTCTTATGATGAGCATTTACAAACGGAAAAATGATAGTCCATAGAGTAATATATCAATTGAGACTGATAGAAAACTAATCTAGTTATATCAAAAAACACACCACATGAAAATATCATATCATTCTTCTAGTATGAGAAAGTAAAGGTGTAAATGAGTTCTAAAATGTATGGTAGGTATTGTGAAATAGAAAAAAAAAGGTTCAAAAGGAAAAGGGTAAAGGGTAAGTAAAGAAATGAAAGAAAATAATTTATAATTAAAACAAGGAAACAAAGGTTATATCTATAGGAGATGGAGGTGATAGGAAATGCAGGGAAATGGGAAAAATGAGACTCTAGATACGTCATATACTGGTACAAACCCTCAATGTTGAATGTGATCATAATGTATATATAAAATGTACCAATAAAATCCATTTTAAAAAACACACCACAAAAAAAAAAAAGGCTCAGAAGTTATACAACTACTGATAGTTGGCAAAAGAGAAATCACATTCTGATTTGTCTTTTATACAGTAAAACAGAGCAAAAGAGAGAGGGAAACTAAGGCTAGGGACAGAAACAGAAGGGAAGAAAGAAAAAAGAGAAAGATTATTTGGGTAGAAATTAGAGATGAGTGAAGAAAAATATTTTTCCTAGGATAGGAATTAGGAAGGCAGTTTACTGAAGAGAAAATATACAGATCTCAGAGTGAGACTCCATCCTGATCTCATGGGCTAGGAAGAGCCGTCGAGCAACTTTATACCCTTCTCTCCAGCAAGCCAGTGGGCTACCATAAGAAGACAAAAAGGGCTTAGCTTTATCCATGTTTCTGTGAAAAGCACCAGCAACATCCTAGCTTTGGACAGAGATGTCGTCTACTGAACACCAGAGTCTCACAAGTGGTACTTTGTGAGGACCAATCAGGTCTCCTCTTTCTGCATGAGTTACCATTTTAAGGAGCAGGGACCTAGTTGTCTCTCTCTATAGGCCCCAAGACAAGCCCCATGGAAATCCTCACCAACCACACCCAAGGAATCTAGCCTCCTGTGAGTCCGACTGCAGAAAGTGGAACACCCAATAAACAGGCAGAAATGAGGTATAGCGAAGAAGCTGAGCTTGGGCCTGATCCATGCTACTCGGGGTAGCAAAAGATGAAATACTCAAGTTTACCACACTTTTATTTGGTACTAAACTTTCACACCTATAATCCCAGCATACGGGAGAGAGGGCAGATGCTGGCAATTAAGTAGATGAAACTCCCACAGGGTAGGACAGGTGTCAGCAATAATCCTTGTAGATGAAGATCCTGGTGTAGTTCTGCGCTGGGGCATCACAGCATGTGGTACCACCAGAGTCTCTGTTGTTACTGGAGGTGAAGACGAGAGTTAAGACTCACTCTAACTGACCTCTATCCCCCACAACTGGTCTTAGCCTTCCAGCATGAGCAAAGATACACTTGGAGTTCTGCTCTTTATCACAACCTGAGCAAAGAAGTCATGAATCCAAAACAATTGAAATTGTTCTTTTACTATTCTTTAACTGTATTATTGTCTCATTTTATATTCTTACCGTACTTTAAATTTCTTTCTTTCTCTCTTTTTGGTTTTTACTCTTTTCTGCTTCCTTCTTCTCTACATTATTTCCCATTATTTTACACTATTCTCTTTTATGAGTGTGCTATCTATTTGTACTTTGTCTACGTTCATTTATTTTTTTCTCTCCCAATACAGCTTTCTGAAGGTGAGGGAACTCTCTTCTGCTCCTTTATGTCCTCTCCTACTTCCACCCATATCTCCTTGTCTGACCTCTTTCCCCTGGTCTATTTCATTAGCAACTTTACTTTTATCTACTCTATACCTTTTCAATTGACTACTTTAAACTTTTTCTCTAATATTTATGTTAGTCACAGAACCCCATTCCCATTTCTCACTACCAATTTTGAACATAGTTTTCCCCGGAATCCCTTTCTAAATGTATAACAATATACACTTACCATCAAAAACACACCCTGTGCTCCTATCTTATTTCCTCCTACCCATACCAGAGAGCAGAAGGTTTAGAACTCTTCTTCTTCTTCTTCTTCTTCTTCTTCTTCTTCTTCTTCTTCTTCTTCTTCTTCTTCTTCTTCTTCTTCTTCTTCTTCCTCTTCCTCTTCTTCTTCCTCTTCCTCTTCTTCTTCACCTCCTCCTCCTCTTCTTTTTCTTCCTCCTCTTCTCCTTCTTTTCCTTCTTTTTCTTCTTCTTCTTCTTCCTCCTCCTTGTCCTCCTTCTCCTCCTCCTCCTCTTCTTCTTCTTCTTCTTCTTATTATTATTATTATTATTATTATTATTATTATTATTTCCCCCCCCATCTTGACATCACCCCAACCTCCAATGCCATGGGCTTTGAAAGACTGAGTCTATAAAATTACTATTGAATATTGTTTCTTCACCAATAAGGAAGACACAGCTAGTACATTTAGTGCACATTAAGTCTGGGTCAATACTTGGGTGCTATAATTCTTACAGCATAACTGTGGGTTTTTTCTATACACTAAAGGGAGACCCAAAACAGGGTATTCTGGTACACAATTCTCAGCTAATCTTGATGGATTCCACTGAAGTGGATTAGACTGTTACACTATAATTGAATAGATTTCACAATAGTAATCCTCAGGAAAATTGAGTGCCAGTGAAGTTCTCTGCCAAACCCACCATTACACTCAAGAGAAGGAGCAGCAAGGGCTCTTAACTCAAGAACTTGGACTTATGAGATGCCGCAAGAATGCCACAGGCTGGCAGAAAGAGGTTCTGAGTTTGAGTTAGTACCAGCTTTTCAGCAGAGTGACCATAGGAGTAACTGGGGTGTTAACAGTCAGACTTTATGGCAAAGAACCTACTTGGGAATGATGCATGTAATGGCGTGTTAGGATATCTAAGATACCCACCAGGCATCATTGTTTTAACATTTTTATGTTTCTTGAGTTATTTAGTAGCCTGGGGTTACCTTCCTGTATGATTTCATGTGTGCATTAGGTTTTTACTCTTATATAATTGTGCCTTCGTTGGCTTTCATTTAATAAGCATCTAGCCTCTCTCCTTCCTCTAGAGAATATGTTGGGAGCTGTTTCCTACAGTGTCATGGCTGCCTATGTGGGAGAGAAAAGTTGGCCTGATTTCTGGATCAGAGCTCAACATTGTTCACCCTTCTCAAGGATAATTACTGTCTTTTCCAGATTAAATTAAGAGCCTCTACACCAAGAACTTCATGGCAGATTAAACTGAGAACCTCTACCCCAAGACCTTCTTGGCAGATTAAATTAAGAACTTCTACACCGTGACCTTTGTGGCAGATTAAATTGAGACAATTGTCAGCATACCCGCTCACCAGTTCTTTATGATTAACCTTGAGATAAACAAGCCAAGGATTCCACTCTTTTTCACTAACCTTTTTTTTTTTTTTCTATACACGTAAAGGAAGCTAGTCGGCACGTAGGCGGTACCTAAGAAATGTATAAAAGGAGGCTGGTAAACGCAGCGTTCACTCAGTATTGGCTGATGAGTCCTTCCAACCTACTTTCTTGTCTTTATTTCTCATCCTAGCCTTTCGGCTCAGTTATTATTATTGGTAACTGAGCCAAGGGGCTAGGATGAGAAATAAATAAAGACAGGGCAGTGGGACTTCGAGGGGCTAGGATGAGAAGTAAATCTAGACAAGAAAGTAGGGTTGGAAGGGCTCATCAGTCAATACTGAGTGAGCGCTGCATTTATCAGCCTCCTTTTATACATTTCTTAAGTACTGTCTACGTGCCGACTAGCTTCCTTTACATGTACAGAAAAGAAAAGAAAAAAAAAGGTTAGTGAAAAAGGGCAGAATCCTTGGCTTGTTTATCTCAAGGTTAATCATAAAGAACTGGTGGGCGGGGTATGCTGAAAATTGTCTCAATTTAATCTGCCACAAAGGTCACAGGGTAGAGGTTCTTAGTTTAATCTGCCACGAAGTTCTCGGTGTAGAGGTTCTTAATTTAATCTAGTGAAGGTGGTAATTATCCTTGAGGAGAGTAAACAATGTTGGGCTCTGATCCAGAAATCAGGCCAACTTTTCTCTCCCGCATAGGCAGCCATGGAACTGTTGAAAATGATTCCCAACAGTTCCTCTCTTTTTATTTATTTTTTATTATTATTATTTTTGTTTGTTTGTTTGTGAATCTCTGCAAGGATCTTAGAAAATTCCAAAATACCTCTCCAGATTAATATAGGTAAAAGAAATAACAGCATACATAAAATAAAACATCCTATAAGTAAGCCATATCCTATATGAGCTAAACTATTCCAAGTGGTCCCTGTAGCCTTTAGCCTATCTATGCAGTCATTAGCTGTCTGAGCAACATCAATGTCCAGTTTAGGAACATTCTCAATAGCTGTAATCTCTTGATGTAAAGCTTCTAAAGATTCATCTGCATCATGCCAAACTCTTAACACATGCTTTTTAACCTTGTCCCATTCATATTGAGACTCATTATATTCTTTTTGGGTTACACAGATCAATTAAATTGCACATAACTTTGCAGCTTTGTCCTAATTTAAATTCATCACCCAGATAAGTTACAGTGTCAAATAAAGCAGCAAGTTTCCACACTTTTCTCTTGGCCTTTTATATGGCATAAATAGCAGAGTACTTTAACAGTAATTTGCTCACCTTTTGGTCTAACTAGTTTTTGTTTGGGGTCAATATTGGCAAAAAGATAAATGTCTGCTGTAATCAGAACTTGTTGTTGATATGTTATTATTACAATGGAGGTTACAAGTTGGCTTTGAATATCACACTCCACATCTTTTATTCTCCCCTTTCTTTATGTGATTTATAAATGCAAGTCAATTGTGCCTGTCTTAGGTGAGAGATGCCAAGGTGATTCCTTACCCATCATCAAGCCATGAGTATCCAAGCATGCATGCTCTATTTTAGGTTGGTAATCTCTTGCATCTCTCTTACCCATCACTGACTACCAGCTTCTGCAAAAAAGGTTTACATCATTGGCTTGGGGGCGGGGAGCTTGCGGCCATAACTCATGAACCTTGCTGGCTACCTTTATTAAAGAATTTAATGCTAATTTTATGAGCACAAGAAGAATCATACAGGGGCTGGGGAGTTAGCTCAGTGGTTCCGGCGCCTGTCTTGCAAGCGCAAGGGCCCGGGTTCAATTCCCCAGTAACCACATAACAATACTGGGTGTGGAGACCCACACCCAGCAGCAACCAGTACCACATACCACAGTGCCGGGCGTGGTGGCTCACGCCTGTAATCCCAGCACTCGGGAGGCAGACGCAGGAGGATTGTGATGTGAGTTGGAGGCTGAGCTGAGGGCCAGCCTGAACCACAAAGCGAGACCCTGTCTCAAAAAACCTAAAAAAAAAAAAAAAAGAAGAAGAAGAAGAAGAATCATACAGTCCAAAACCAAAACTACAATTCCTAACAACTGAAAATTTCTTTGAAGTTCTCTCTAACACTTATCTTTACCCGTATCTAGGTCACCCAAGCTAAAGCAAGTTAAAAGGTTAATTAAGTCACAAGCTCTGTTCTTCCTCCTTTTTGTTTTGAGAAAAAATCTTTTGTTTGTGCATTTCTATACATATTCATGAGAATTCTAAAATCCCTTGCCTTATAATGATTGGCAGGAGAAACAGAATCAGGCATAACAAGATTCCTCCCACAATCAATCCACAACCCACTGGAAGGAAGAGGAGTAATTTCAAGTCTTTCATACAGAAATGTTGTAAGACTGAATCTGTAGATGCTGTTATAACTTGAAGCTATTATTGTGACAAAACATAGGAACAGAGTAAAAAATGAATTGAAGTAAAAAAACAGAAGTAGTAAATATTAGTACTGGCCATACCAAGTGAAAATTATTCATAGGAAGGCAATGTCTTCCTAAAACACTCCAGGTGACCACATACTCTCCTCAATTCTCTACTTCTCAACCTGTAGTCACCCTGTCCACAAAAGAGAAAAGAAATAGAAGAATAAGGAAAGAAGGAAAAGTAAGATCTCCAAACTCTCCAACTGCCTCAAGGCAGAGCAAAGGGTCACAAAGGAAAAAGAAAACAAATACCACATAGCACAAATCTATGAAAAGTTTGTGGACTGAAGAAAAGAAACTAATTCAGAGAAGAAATAGATCAAAAGTTTACAGAAATGCCATTTAATATCTCCTTAGTGAATTTCAGGGAAATAGGTGCAAAACTAGATGAGTAAACTAAGACAGTTCAAACGTTGAATGACAGATTCAACAAGTGCATGTAATCCTCAAAATTATGTAAGACAGAAATACCTGAAAGGAAAGAAAAGAGACAGTATATAATTCATGCATTATAGAAATGACCAATGTGAAGACAGAATGTCAGACATTGGGAACAAAAGTAGTGAATTAAGATAAAGAAGCTAAGAAGAAAAGAAGACTATTCAGAAGCTACTACCAACAGCAATAACAACAAAACAGTCTAAGGTTCATTGGAGCTAGAGAAAAGATAGAAGATTGCAGAAAATTATAGAAATTATCAAAGAAGTTTTCCCAAATATAAAAAATACTTTAAAGAAGGGATGCTTATAGAATTTTAAAATACTTATGGTGAAAGAAAAAACCAACCAAGGCATATCCTCCTTAAATTTACAGACATCTAGTAAAATACAGAATTTTAAAGGAAGCCAAAAATAAACAAAAAATATATATAAAGGTAAACCAATTAGAATAACACAGCACACAACACAAACCTTATAAGCCAGATCTTGGAGGCAAGTATTTCAAACCTTAAGAGCAATCACATCCAAACCAGGTTAATTTACCCAGCAAATCTATCTTCAAAAATAGAGAATAAGGATTTCCATGAAAAAGACCAACTCAGAAGATATATAAATTCTAAACCAGTTCTTGAGAAAATACTCAAGAATATTCTTGACAGAAATGTAGGACTGGAGACACCTAAAAACACAACAAGAAATTACTGAGCTCTGTGGATAAACAACAAAAAACACTCAGATAAATAAAGCAAACAATATACCAACAGATAAAGAAGACAATGATAGTAAATAACCAATAGATCTCAGTAAAATCTCTCCATGTAAGCAGCCTCAGTCCTCCAATCAAAAGACAGGGACTGGTAGACTAGATCAAAAACAGAATCCAAGAAATCTATTGCATTGAAGAATTCCATCTAATCCAAAAAGACATTCATAGACTCAAAAGTAACACATGGAAAACTACATTCCATGCACCAGGAAACTGCAAACAAGCAGAGGTAGCAATTCTAATATCAGACATAATAAACTTCAAGGTAATGGACTAAAAGAGACAAAGAAGGTCACCACCTACTAGTTAATGGGATAATCCAACAAGAAGAAATAACATTGATAAAATGAGAATTAAGTTGTGTCTTATACTGGTACAAATCCCCATTATGGAGTGCAATTATGATGCATATATGTAATGTACCAATAAAGATTTTTTAAAAATTTTTTTTAAAAAAAGAAAGAAATAACATTGATAAACATAAATCAAATACTGGAGCACCTACCTTTTTTTTTTTAAGTTTTTTTGAGACAAGGTCTCACTTTTGTAGTGCAGGCTCATCCTGAACTCAGCCTCGAACTCAGCAATCCTCCTGCCATTGCCTCCTGAGTACTGAGGTTACAGGCAGGAGCCACCACGCCCAGCTAGAGCACCTATCTTCATAAAAAAAAAAACTGCTAAACTTTCAAGATCGAATAAACATTAACACACTCACAGTAGGGGATTTTAGCATACCAATTTCACAAAGAAACATATCAACTAACAAAAACTGAATGAAGAAATTTCAGAGCTAAACCACACCCTAGAACATATGGACTTATGGATGTATACAGAGTATTCCACCCTTCTACCATAGAGTATATGTTCTTTTCAGGAACACATGGTACTTTTTACAAAATATGTCACATACTAGTACACAAATTTTTCTAGAAGTTATTGACATTCACTATATAACTCAACAAATTTCTAGGATACTTTTAAAGCAGTTCTAGAAGGAAAATTAATTGCAATCAGTGCTCACATTAAGAAAACAAAGCAAGCCCAAATAAATAACACATGAGAAAAAAACAGCAGATCTCCCCCAAACCAAAACTAAGGAGGGAATTTATAAAACGAAAACTAGAAGTTAATGAAACTGAGACTAAAAAAACTAATGAAGACATGGTTCTCCGAAGAATAAATAAAATAAACAAATCTTTAGCAAGACTTACCAAGAGAGAGAAAAGGCTCACAGAAATGCAACTAGAAATGATAAAGATAAAATCACAGCAAGTGCTGTCAAAATCCACACAGTAACTACTTTGATTCCAACAGATGAACCAATTTTAAAGAAATGGGCATATTCCTACACATATACAAACTACTGTAACTAGCCCAGGAAGGCATAAATATATGTAATGAAATTGACTCAGTAATAAAGAATCTGCAAAAAATGAATAAATAAATAAAATTTAAAAATAATAATAATAAAAAACAAAACCTAGGACCTGATGGATTCACTGTTGAACTCTACAGAGCCTTGAAAGATGTTGCATCATCAACACTCCTCAAGTTGATCCAATAAATTGAAAAGCACAGAATGCTCTCAAATTCATTTATAGAAAGCATTATCACTTGATCCCAAAACCAGATCAGGACCCAACCAAAACGGAAAATTGCAGGGCAATATTGTTGACCACACAGATGCAAAAATCATCAACAAGACCTCAACAAATAGAAGGCAGCATATTATCAAAAATAGCATACACCATATTGAAGTGATCTTAATCCCAGAGATGCAAGGATAGTTCAGCATAAATAAGTCAATAAAAGTAATAAAATACAGAACAGGAGTAAAAATTTTTTTAAAAGAACATATCGATAGATAAAGAAGATTCTTTCAATAAAATCCAATATCTTTCATGATTAAAACCCTGAAGAAAATAAGTATTGTAGGACCATGTCTTCAGTAAAGGAAATTTATGACAAACCAATAGCCAGTATCATACTAAATGAGAAAAAGTTAAAAGTGTTCCCCCTAAAATTAGGAACAAGATAAGGATATCCACTATCATCTCTTCTGTTCAACACAGTATCATTATTTGAGGATAACATGATACTTTACATAGAAGACCCAAACAACTCTACCATAAGAACTCTTAAAATTAATAACCAATTTCAGTGAGGAAACAGGATACAAGATCAGCACACCAAAATTATTAGCATTTATGTATACTAACAATGGAAAGAAAGAGAGCGAAATTATAAAAAATAATACTCTTCACAGCTGCTTCAATAAAAATGAAATATTTAGAAATTAACCTAACCAGAGAAGTGAAAGAACTCTGCAAAGAAAAGTACTCTGAAGAAGAAAGTTTAAGAAGACATCAGAAAAGAGCAAAATGCCCACAGCTCTTGGATAGCAGAATTCATTTTATAAAAATGGTCATCCTTCCAAAACTGTTATAAACATTCAGTGCAGTCTCAATCAAAATATAATAGAATTCTTTACAGATCTAGTGAAAAAATCCTAAAAGTCATATGGAACCAGAAGAAACCTTGAATAGCAAAAGTAATTTTGGCAATAAAAGCAAAGCAGGTGGCACAGCAATTCCAGACTTCAAGATCTACTACAAAGCAATAGAGATAAAAAACAAGACGGTCCTGAAACAAAAACAGACATGTGGGTCTCAGAAATGGAATCAAGGATGCAGAAGCCTCCTCGGATATATCCAGCTAGTTCATATTTGACTAAGGGGACAAAAGTGTATACTGGAGGAAAGAACCTGTTAACAAATGGTGTTGGGAAACTGGCTGCTTTTAGAAGAATGAAACCGGACCCTTATCCCTCACTCTGTACCAAATTAAAATCAAAATGAGTCAAAGACTGAATCATTAAAACAGAAACAGTAAACTTTCAGGAAGATGAAATAGGTAAAACATTTCAAGACATATGTGTAGGAAAGGATTTTTTAAACAGAAACTCAATTGCACAAGAAATAGCGGCAAGAATCAAGAAAAGGGATTAAATCAGACTAAAATGATTCTGTACAGTAAAACAATCAATCAGTAGAACAGAGAGACAACTTACAGAATAGTAGAAAATATTTACAGCTACTCCTCAGGTAAAAGACTGATATCTAGAATATGCAAAGAACTCAAAATAATTAAACCATGGAATGTATCTCCTATGGACAAGAGGTGCACTACTGCAACTCTATTCAAACCTATTTTTTATAGATGAGGAAACAGATACCAAGAAGAATTAAGGGATCACCACAGAACAATCACCTGAAAAAACAGTCCAAGGTAAAGCCCAGTTTTTCCAGGGCCATTTGTTAAAGAGGCTATCTTTCCTCCCTTAGGAGTTTTGGCTCCTTTGTCAAAGATGAGGTGACTCAGTGTATCTGGAGTTGTTTCTGGATCTTCTAATCTACTCCATTGATCCTCGGGTCTGTTACTTTGCCAGTTCCATGTAGTTTTTATCACAATGTACCAAGCTAAAATCAAAGTGGATTAGAGACCTAAATATTAAAACAGACACACTAAATCTGCTGCAAAACAGGTTAGTAAAACTCTTGAAGACACTGGCTTATGGAAAGACTTCCTGAACAAAACTCTATAGCATGAGAATTAGTAGAAGAATTTAACAAATGGGATCTCACTCTATTAAAAAATCTTCTGTACAGCAAAGGAAACCAACAGAGTGAAAAGGCAACCAATAATATGGGAAAGAATCTTTACCAGCTGCTTTTCAGACAAAGGGCTACTATCTAGAATATATAAAGAGCTTTTAAAAAATCAACCCACCCAAATTTAAAGACACAATTCAAAAATGGGCATCTGAAATTAACAGGTACTTTTCAGAGGAAAAAGTAAGAGCAGCTAAGAAGCATATGAAGAAATGCTCAACATCACTGTCATTCACGAGTTACAGATGAAAACAACACTGAAATTTCATCTCACTCCACAAAGAATGGTTGCTATCTTAGGATTAGCCAGCAACAAATGTTGGTGAGGCTGTGGAGAAAAAAGAACCCTTCTCCACCGCTGGTGGGAGTGTAGATTTGTACAACCTCTGTGGAGATCAGTGTGGAAATTCCTCAAAAAGCTAAGATTGGAGGTCCCATTCGACCTGGCCAGCGCTCTGCTAGATATATACATAAAGGAATTAAAAGATTCATATCACCGTGACATATGTGCACCCATGTTTGTAGAAGCTCAGTTTGTGATTGCTAAGTCTTAGAAACAACCCAAATGTCCATCAACTGAAGACTGGATAAAGATGTGGTTCTTTTATAGAATGGAGTATTATTCTGCCATTAAAAATGATAAGATTGAGTCACTCATACTCAAATGGTTGTACCTTCAAGACATCCTCATAAGTGAAATAAATTGTTCACAGATGTGTAAATATCCTATCTTTTCTCTGGTATGAGAAAAGGAAGGTGTAAATGAATTGTAGTATATATAGTTGATATTGTGAAATAGAAAATATTTAAAAGGAAAGAGGGTATAGGGGTAAATAACCAGGGGGAAAAGAATGTGGTAGTAATAAAAAACAAATGGAAACAAAGCTTATATATATAGGGGTGGGGTTGCAGGGTGGGTAGGGGAAAGGGAAAAAATGAGAATCAAGTCATGTCACATTCTGGTACAAACTCTCAATATTGAATTCAATGATGTGTATTCATAATGTACCAATAAAGATTTGAATTAAAAAAAAAAGCAGAGCAAGGATGGTGATATTTAGTTCAGTGCCCTTCCCACCATGCTAGTGGTACCTTGATAGTTTTGAATGTTAATTTTAGAGGTTGATTTTAATTTTAGTTTCCTCATTACATCATCCTGTTCAGGTGTCAATCTCTCATTTCTCCGTGTTTTGTAACTGTGTTTAGTTTTACCTTTTTTTTTTTTTTTGGTAAGTTCAAAGTTCATTTCTTCTTCAGATGTCTGACTGTGAATGAGGCTCCCCAACACGTGAGTACATGTGAGTCCCCTACATGTGGCTCCTTTGGTTTCATGCTTCCCTTTTATCAGAATCATGAAAATTTCTTGTAAAATAAACTGTGCCTCCTTCTACGCAATAAGTGCATAAGTTCTGTAAACTATTGCTACTCCAACATTGTTCCTTGGGAGGCGTTCTCTCTCTCCAATGCTCTGGAAAGGGCCCTGCACTAACACGCTTGATCCACCGTCCTTAGGGCGGCTTCCCTACCCTGAGCCTTGTGTGCTCTAAGTAATCCCTTGTAGTTTGAATTCTTAATCTCTGGCATGGTGTAGCAGTGGAAGATCTTTCATCATTATCATCCTTTGACAAGTAACTTATTTCTCTTGTTAAGGTCCAAGGTGAAAGTGCTCCCTACCCCATCATAAGATTCACATGTATGTGTGTGTGCATGTACACACACGCACACCAACTCACATGCAGCGACAGGTGGCTTGCAACTCCAAAGTGAGCAGCCCTCTCGATTACCCCTTCCTCCACCCCTAGGTTCTCCTGAAACTCTAAGAGATTGCCATTTCTCCTTAAAAATCCAATGTTAGTGATTTCCTTTCCACTCTCAAAATGAAGCTGAGCTGACAACTCATTTCTAACACAGTTTAAAATTACTTCAAATTATCTACATTACAGAGACTCCATTGAATGTGTTATCCAAACTGTAAATAATCTAAAAACAAAGCATCTTTAGTTTTATAATGTATTATCTTTCTGAAACCAAATTGCAGTATTAATTATATTTAGCTTCAGCAAATATTAACATTGCTTTGTCTCCCTAAGCCCAAACACAAAATGAAGAGTAAGCCAGCATCACGCCGAGTCCCAGAAGAAAGCTGAACTGAAAGTTTAAACCACTAGTGAAACCCACTGAGCAGCTGGTCCCCACGGGAGCTCAGCGCTGAGCCTCCGGAGGGTCGGTCTGGTCTGCTGTCTTCCCCTGACTTGTGATCACTGCTGGCTTTGCTCTCTCCTTGTTCTTAGTATTCAGGGGTACCTAGAATGCTTTTAGTACTGTTTTTAAGGCTTTCAAAGTCAATAATTAAGCACTGGAAATTTTAAGTTTCAATGCTTGGCTCTATAAGTAGTCCACACTGTGTCTGCTTTTGACTGAAGTGTAAGCATCCAGATATTTAAAGCGTGGAATATGGAAGTGAGGGCATGAGAGGGCGAAGTCATGCTCACAGCACGGTTCCTGAAAATATCAAAACATTGTCTAGTCTGGCTTTTTGTGAAGGCAGCCAGCCCTTCGGCTATTTGTTCAGGTTTCTATACCAACCTCATGATGAATGAGGTTTTTCCAGGGGCTTTTACAGACAGCACTGTTATTTCACTAGGGCTCAGTGAGTACTTCAACCAGATGAAGACAAAGAAAGTCAGCCATATAATGCAGAGTCTGATTGCTTATCCACATGTCAGTGGTGAGAAGCACAACTCTCCCTTGAGCAGCTCTGAGTGGCTGCCTGATTGAATCTGGTAAAGGCTGATAAATTTTGGAATGCTCTTTCAGCACAAGAAAAATAGCATCTAGGTGGAATACTGCTCGAGCACACTCTGCACCTTGTCAGAGAACCCTAGAAATGAATGCATTGTACCACTGGGCATGAAGAGAAAAAGCTAAAAGATATTTCTCATACTCTCCCGAGTAATCACCAACATGCAGAGGGTGTGAGTTGACCCAGATTTTTTTGAAGTGCTCGGTACAATTATAGTGGGTAAACAGCAGGTTATTAAGCTATAAAAATAATTTTAAGGGTGAGAATTTCCAAGTACAAAACTCTAAAAGAACAGAAAGAGTTCACTCTTGCTTTAAATCAAACTTCAGGATGCCCAGGGACAGACAAGAGCCATTGGTTTGAATCCAACAGCTTCCCTAGGATAAAATGACAAAAGTGGCAGTCCTTTGATCCTTGTGGGGTGTGCCACTGGAGCCTGGGTAAACATTCCATGTCTGCAAGTTAGAAAATCTGATCATACTGGAGAAAATGGACGTAGGTAAGGGGTAAAGAACAGGATTCAACCTTGGGATAGAGCCTTAGTACAATGTGCATGACTATATAGTTTCGGGTATACTGCCACGCGCTGCTTCACAAAACTCCCTCGAGTGGAATTCTGCTGATATATGGCTTTCCAAGGGTTGATGTAAAAGGCTTTAAGTAACATGTCCATGAGTAGAAGTTCTCGCTAGCACTCCAGGCACAATATATTCCATGCAGCTAAATAACAACAGCCCACCGTAAAATTACTCATAATCAATAGCCTGTCCACTGATTCAAATACCCCAGGGGCCCATCTCTGCAGAGTTTATTGTACATATATTCTGGGTACTTATCTGGTAGAGGCTATTGATTCATGCACAGCTGTTTTCCTCCAGTTAGTGCATGATCATTTTCAAGTATTTTATGAGAACAGATGTTTTAAGAGCATGCTGAGTACCCATTTTTCCTCCACTGACACTTTTTTTTATTTAAATAAATAGCAGATTGCATGGCTGTGGTCCTTTTGAAACTGAGCAGGTAGGAGGTGGAGATGCCAAATGATGTCCATTGTCCTTGACATTCTTAAGCAGAGGCAGTTCGCCTATTCTCCCCACTCAGACACCTGTAGCGAGGACCCTCTCAGTCTTCTAGGGGCTTTTTCTCCCTCACTCTCTCTGTATTCATTTCTCCCATAAGATTACCTGAGCTTGATTTTTCCACAGAGAGGATTTTTAAGCTAGAAAAAGCTGAAGACACCAATGTCCTCAATAGGATGTAATTTTCTCTGCTGTGCTTGTATCTGCTGCAAATAGATGAATTTAGATAACAACTTATTCCCTGGAAGTCAACATGTACTTCTGCTTGAACCTACTGCAAAGAGAGCCTCACACTGGTGCTGTAAATGTCTGTTACCATGGAAAATAATATTCTGCAACAGAATAATCAAAAGATGCTGGCAGTTGTGTCATCTTTGCATCCACAGAACACATACATCCCCCAACTGAAAACTTTCCTTCTGTAAAGAGCAGGATTTGGGGGGTTTGAAGCATGGACTACAGATGAATTTGTGCCTTTAGTAAAAAGTTAAATGATTCTCTGAAAGTATCTTGTTAGTTAAGTAAAGACATTTTAGAGACCCTGACTGCTTGTCAATTTATAAGTAGTTCTGTTAGGATTAGCGCAACTATCCAAGTGACTTTAAAATTACACTAAATTTAAATTATCTGGAGTTGTAAACTAGAAATAGACAGGAACTGATTACCTTTTCCACTCTTCTCTCCCCAATAAGCATGACCTTCCACTTCTCAATATTCATATTCAGAACAAATTTGTTCTTTCTATGACTTCATCACCAATTCAGATGTGTAGGAATTGCTTTTTAAATGACTTTCGTATCAAGCTCCCAGTAAGTTTGTAGCTACTAATTCGACCAAAATGTGTAGAAATACCGCTTGGATTTATGTATGGTCCTGGTGTAAACATAAGCATGCGCAGTAGGAAAAAAATGAAACAGTAGATTGTTCCACTAAAAGAAGCTTGATCAGAAGAGACACGAAGCAAACTATGAACATTTGAGTTTGTACTTCTGTAACTCTTTTCCTCTTCCATTCTTCTTGATATTCTTGTCTGATAGGGAAACAGTCTTACTTTAGTCAGAACAATGTTAAGCACTTCTATGATTTAGATCCAAAATGTTCCACAAAAGTGTGCCATGTTCAGAGGTGGGTCTTTCAGAAGGTGAGCGGATCCTGAGGGGGACCAGCCCATGGATGGGTTCGTAGGTGAAGGTGCTGTTAAGAAGCGAGACCCGGTTGACAGAGATGGGTCACTATTTGGGTGACCTGAAAGAATGTATTCTTGTCCCTGGCTCTTCCTTCTTCTCTGCTTTATGGCGACTGTCGTTTAAGCATTTCTTCTCCTCCTCACCCGTCTGCTAAGCCTTTCCTGCCTTGGAGACTGCCAACTACAGTGGGATCACTGTGAATCCACGAGACAAACTAAACCTCTCCTTGAAGTTATGGGTGCCAGGAATTTGGTCTGAGCTACAAAACAGTTGACTACTACAAGCACTAAGGTAGTAGAAGAAAATATTAAGTGGAACTTTTCTTTCAATTATAGAATTTCACCTAAAGTATTAAGATAAAGCACAGGAGGTGAGGTGAAAATATCTTTCTAGGTATGGATGTTAAAGTATCATCACGAGACTCATCAAAGGTGAAAGAACCACTCTACCAGTTTCCATTTCCCACCTCTGCCC
>PVIR01029550.1:0-21024 GCA_004026965.1 Petromus typicus | reverse complement strand
CAATCCTCCTGCCTCTGCCTCCCGAGTGCTGGGATTACAGACGTGAGCCACCACGCCCGGCACTGTGGTATGTGGTACTGGTTGCTGCTGGGTGTGGGTCTCCACACCCAGTATTGTTATGTGGTTACCGGGGAATCGAACCCGGGCCCTTGCGCTTGCAAGACAGGCGCCGGAACCACTGAGCTAACTCCCCGGCCCCATAAAAGAAATTTTAAAGGGAAATTTTAGAATATGAACGCATTTTATCATGAACTATGTAAAAATTTATGTATCTGAGAGAGTCATTCTAGGTACATAGTATTGTGTGGAAGACTCAGATATTTGAAGCGACATATTGCACTCTTGCTTGTGTTTTTATGTTTTGGGTACCTGCCTTCAGTTTTGTGTACTTTAAACTTATCTAGATGATAGTACAGGTTAGAAGTTGCAGGTTTAAAAGAAATTAGAGAAAGTGCTTTTTTTTTCCATGTTGGGAGCAGTTTATTGAATCATGATTAACAAACAGAAAGACATACTTAATGTGTACAATGCAGAATGTAATCAACTTGATGAGTTTTGAGAGAAGACTATGCCTTTGCAATAATTACTGTAATCTATGCTCTGACTTTACTCACCTCCCCCATCTTCCCATCTTATATGTTTGTGATAAGGATATGAGATCTCAGCAAATGGTTAAGTGTGCTAGACAGCATATTCCCAGGATTTGTCTTCTCTAAGAACGATTTTGGTTAGTACCCCCACCACTTTTTGTTTTACTCTTAGGTCAAAAAGATTGCCATTTCTTTTATGTGACATAAGTGATGATGAAAGTGTGCCTTAAACAGTTTAGGAGGAAATAATCTTACATTGCAGCAGTAGTTGTGGCTCAACATGAGAAGAGCTGTTGGAGTGACTGACAAGTGCTGTACTGTGTTCCTGGGTGATCATAGACCTTGTGCTGCTCCATAAGTTGCATCATTTAGACCAGGCCCTGCAAACATTTCCTGTAAAGGCCTAGAGAGCACTTTGGGTTTGACTCTGCTTTACCCTGGCACTTTAGTAAGGGAGTGGCTAGAATTGGTATTTAAACAAATGACATCTGTGTTTCAGGAAAACTGTAGTTACCAAAACAGTTGGCAGGTAGCTTTCCTCCATGGACTCCTCATCTAGAGTTCCAGCTATCTTATATAGTGAAGGCTGAGGGATGGGCCAGAGGACCCGGGAAGTCCTTTCTGGTTGTTTTTAAGTCTCTCTGGAGTAACTGAGAAAAATAGAACTAGCATTGTAATCTCTTCTTTCACTGAAAGATTCATTTTTTTGAGAGAGGGTCTTGCTTTTGTAGTTCAGGCTGGTCCTGAGTTCACTATGTAGTCCAGGCGAGCCTCGAACTCACAGCAATCCTCCTGCATCTGCCTTCTGAGTGCTGGAATTACAGGTATGAGCCACCACGCCCAGCACTGTGATATATGGTACTAATTGCTGGTGGGTATGAATCTTCACATCCGGCACTGTTGTATGTGATTACCATCTCAGGACCTTGCACTTGCAAGGCAGGCGCTGGAACCACTGAACTAAATCCCCAGCTGACAGATACTGCTTTGTGCCTATCAAAAATGTATGTATACCTCAGCAAGAAATATCTAAAAGATAATATGTCTTCTGTGGTCTAAGAAAGGAAGTTACTGCAAAGCTACTCTTCACCCCAGCCCAAGGCTTCACATGTGCTAGGCAAGTGCTCTTCCACTTAGTAACACTCTTACTAATTTCTTATACTTGTTTCTTATAGGAGTAATATGGGAAATGAGGAAAGGGCTTTCCCCCCATTAAAGGCCCCACACAAAATAATTGTTGTTTGCTGTGGTGAAATAACTGCTCTTCAAGTGAATCTTTAAGCTTTGAAGCAAATGCCTAAGTTCAATATATAGAGGTGTATCTAGGCACCTTCTCTGAATGCTCGCTTAAGGCAGGCGGGGATCGACAGAAGCAGGGCTGACGTGGCAGTGGATTTTGTGGACTTCTAAGTGGTAATTGCTTTATCCATTGGCCTAAACTCAGTGGGCTGTCCGACATTGTGCCCCTTAGAAACATCACCACAGTTAGCTCCTCCTGCAGAGTGTAGAAGGTCCTGGGCTTGCTGAAAATGTAAATCTCACTGGGATTTATGAGGCTGCTTGTAAAAAGACAAAGATCTAAAAATGGGGCTGGAGGGCATTATTTTTCAAAGGGAGATACAGACCAGAGTTAGGAGGCTCAGGGCTTGGGTAGACTCGTGTGACACTTGTATGGATGAAGGAAGTGCCGGGTGTAGAACTGCGGGGAGTGCACAGGGCAGAGGACATGTAACGGCTTGGATGGCGGCAAGAATGCGTGAGGTTTGTCTAGTAAAAATCAGATGACCTCTCTGACTAAAGCAGAGAATTTGTAGGAGAGAACCACTGTGTCTGGAAATAATACTGGGATGCTTTTTTTGAACTGTGTTTGTGGGGAGGAAGGCGTCCGTTGCTTTTTTTACCTTCTAATTTTGAAATAATTTTAGTCTTAAAATTTACAAAAATAGTACAAAGAAAGTCTCAGAACCACCACTGAACTTCCCCAAATGTTAACATTATTATAGAGCCACATATGTGCAGTTGTTAAAACCAGCGCTGACACAGCTATTGCCTTAAATACAGACCGCTGAATACTTAAACACCTTAAATACAGACCGCTTTAATACTAGGGCTGTTGTTCTCATCCAGAAGCACCCAGTCCCGGAGTTGGCAATTTCCTCTGGGCTCCTCCAGTCTGAGATGCTGTTCCCCAGCTTCCCCTGACCTGTCATAAACGGGACAGTTTTAGGAGAGCTCAGGCCAGTTATTTTAAAGAATGTCCCTCCATTTGGAGTGGCTGGTGTTTTCTAATGAAATTCAAGTATGGGTTTTGATGGAAATATCGTAGCTGTGTCTCTCTGGGTTCAGGTGGTCATTCTGTCTCCTGGTAGCTGATTATTTTTTGTTATTTGGTTAAGGTGGTGTCGACTAAGCTCCACTACTAAGTGTGTGTTTTTTTCTATACTTGTTGAGTGTTATGGGGAGGTGCTTTGACACTGTGCAACGGTCTTGTACCTCACAACACTTTTCCCCACTCTTTTCAGTGTCGTCTGTGACACTTATTACTGTGATGAGTCCATAAATTGTGGTTTCCTGTTTTCCTCTTTTTGTTGCATTAGTAGTTGGTGGTGTTCTCTGAGGAAAGGCTGTCCTTTCTCCCTAACCCCCGTTTGTTGCTTTCTTCAGTTATTTACTTACATCAGTCTGCACTCATGGATATTTGTCTTATGAGCTCTAAGTAAATTCTTTCATTATTTTGCTGTTCACAATGTCCAGAGTTGGACAGTGAGAGCTACTTTCTGGCAGCTGCTGTGGGAAGGGCCCATCTCGGAATGTAGATAAAACTAGGTGGGTTTGTATTAATAAAAGTGGGGAAGTCCATGACAAGTAGAGGTAAGCTTGCTAACCACTGTTCCTAACCCTCTCCTTACTGTATTCCTAAATGGTAAAGAGTCCTCTTGTGACTGCATTAACCACAGGAGCCCACCCTGGTAGGCAAAAATTATTATTTGAAAACACATCCTAAGAAAAGAGATACTTACTGTCCCTCAGGACATAATGAAATCCCAGCAATGGAGCTTTCAGGTTTGTTTCTGTTGCATCAACCACGTCTGTTTTCCCTGAAGCTTTGAGTTCTTGCTAACCAACCTCTTCAGGCAGGCCAGACTGTGAGATGTTTATTAAGTGTTCCCAGAACCTACTTTCCTTTCCTCCTTTAGCTTTTAAGTAAGAAAACATGTTTACACCAAAATAGAGCCCTTTGATAATGGGAAGTCAAAATGAAGCTCAATTCTGCAGATGCCATTAAAGGAATGTACACTCTCAGAAGGTATGCAGGTCCTGTGCCTCCATGTAGACAGGAAGACGCTTTGCTTAGGGATGTGTCTAGGTTGGGCTACATGGAGAACACACACCACAGGAGCAGGCTCTGAGTGGGGTTTGCCGAACAGAAGCTCTTTGTTCGCCACCAGCACGTGGAGGCTCAGCCTTGGATCCCACAGCTGTTGGTACCTGACTTACACCTTCCCCCCCCCGGCTGGGACATGTATACTGGCAGTGAGGTTTGAAGGAGGCTGCCGGCCTCGCAGCTCAAGTGGAAGAGAAGAGCAAATTTTCTTTCTCGATCGTTGATTTTTATAGTTTTACTTAAGTCTGGCTGCACAGCCCAGGCCTCACTCCCACAGATTTTTATCCAGTGTGTCTGGGGGAAACTTGGCTCCTGGATTTGTTTCTCTTGAGTTTCCCAGCTTCTGTTTACATCCAGAGTTGAAAACTACTAGATTTAGCAGGTACTGTTTGTGATTTCTTAATACAGTTAGATGTACTTGTTTGTTATTTTACTCTTACATCATTATGTTCTATGTTAAAATACACATGTGTGGAGGAGCACCTAAAGACAGGCACAGGCTGTGCACTTGGGGAAATTTTTAACCTCTTTGAGTCTAGTTTTGCCATCTGCAAAATAGAATTAATGTTAACACCTACCTCACAGTTTTTCCAAGGATAAGTGATAACTGCATAAAAATAGTATAGTCTCTGGCACATAGCAGAATTTAATTACTGTTATTTACTAATGTAGCACGTTGTAACAGAAGGTGACTTTGAAATAATCAACTTTTGTCTCAGTCCTCATTCTAACTTGCCAGTCCTGGGACTTTTAAAAAATTTTATTTTAACTAAAGCACTTCATTTCTCTGAACCACTGGCCTCTAATTTGTGAAAATAGGAATTGTTGGGTGCAGTTAGTAAGACGGAAAAGTGTTTAAGACAAGGACTTGCTCAGTGAGCCTTTCTGTCACCTCCTTCTCCTTCTCCTTTCATAACATATGTTATGATACCAGAACATCATTGACTCTGGTGTGGCCGTGTTATGTAGAGATGTCATTACAGATGCCCTCTGTGGCTGTGATGGGTTGTTGTGGGCATGTTCCTTGGATCCCTGAGGAAATGCTTATAGTCCAAATTGCAATGAGAATTCACACAGAGATCTGTGATCCTTGGCCTTCCACCTCCAGCTGGCTCTACTTGCTGGTTTTCGTAACACTGAACTTGTGATCATCTTGTATTCTCAAGATCACACACCGGCTGGGATTCTGTCCTTTTAATCGTGATCAAGTGTTAGTGGAGATGCAAGTTTATCCTGGGGTTGAAGAAGGACCCATAGTCTTGGAAATGTGCTCCAGCGCTTAGTAGATCACAGCATTTACAGTTTTATGCTAAAATCTCTTAACGTATGTGGCCACCAGTTACTTAGGAAGCTCATTAGATTCCTAGGTTTTTAAGAAATTCAGGTGTAGGGCCGGGGAGTTAGCTCAGTGGTTCCGGCGCCTGTCTTGCAAGCGCAAGGGCCCGGGTTCGATTCCCCGGTAACCACATAACAATACTGGGTGTGGAGACCCACACCCAGCAGCAACCAGCACCACATACCACAGTGCCGGGCGTGGTGGCTCACGTCTGTAATCCCAGCACTCGGGAGGCAGAGGCTGGAGGATTGTGATGTGAGTTTGAGGCTGAGCTCAGGGCCAGCCTGAACCACAAAGCGAGACCCTGTCTCAAAAAAACTAAAAAAAAAAAAAAAAAAAGAAATTCAGGTGTATTTATTCTACCATTTCATCTTCATATTCTATTTGATTACCCAGAAGAGGAAAAGGACAGTGGCTGAAGTTGACAGAAAGTTGTATCATGAAACAAATTATTGCATTATTGATAAATATGGCAGGTCTTATTGGTTCCTGTTAATAGCAGGAGAGTTATACTCCTGTGGCAGGTGAAATGATTCAGACTGTCTCCTCTCTTTCCCACTTCTGAGGAACCTAAGTAACCAAATCTAAGGATAATATGTTAAGGCATTTCCTCCAGGAGCGGGTGAAGCATGTGCCTTATATCTGCTACATCCTTCAGCCCTGGCTGCATGGATTCTTATGGTTTAATTTTAATAAATATTCAACATTTTTTTTAAAAAAAGGTAGATAGAGTTGTTAATCAATTCTCCTTTTAAGTTATGCCACACTGTTTTTTCTGGAACCTCATTTGTTAATATCAAAGGATTATAATTTTCTAATAAATGTTTAAAATATGAGATTTGCCTGGAATCATTTGGAGAAGCATTTTCCATGGCTCATTAAAATGGAAAGGAGAAGAAATAAGTTTGAATTAAAATCTATTTCCATTCATGTTATTAGTATTCTTCTCTCTGGATGTATATAGCTTTTAGGAAAGAATCAATGCATCCAAATTAATGGTTCTAAGCAGATGAAAAGAAAGAGAAAAAAGGAATCATCACCTCCCCTGTGTGTTGCTGTGATGAGGTATCATGATGGGCCTTTCAGGGGAGGACGCCTGGCCCTGATAGGCTCTGATAGACTCTGATGGCCATCCGACATTATTGAGCAATGGTTAAGACCATCAAAATGGAAGACCGTTGATAAATAATTTATGGGTTTAAAGTAGATTCTGTGTTTTCTAGTAAAGGAGTTTGTAAATTAAGGATAATTTCTTGGTCTTATGTCTATTTCTGGAAGCTTCCACAGTACTAGACCAGGAGCTCAGTAGGTGCTTCAAAAACATGAAATGAGTAGAAAGAAAATTGTTTCAGGGGTTGTAAGACAAAGCCTCAGATTCCTGAGAAAAGAAAACCAAGGGGTTCAGTGTTTGGGTGAAAACAGCTGCAGAATAGCATGTGAAGGAAAGAAAGTTAACAGGAGGGAGGGTGCGTTTTTCTAGGGTGTCCTTGTGCTGCTCCTGCAGGTAAATGCTGGACAGCAACCTCGGGGGCCGTTTAGAGCAGCAGTCTTAGTCCTCTCCTGACATTAAAGGACAGTTCTTTCCCAGTACTTGTTCAAAAGAAAGTACTGGCTGAGATAAACCCTGTTATTTCTACTTTAAATCTGTGGTCCTTGCTATTTTTGGTCAATACTCAAAATACGGAAGTAGAGTTAAGAGAATTATTTCAAGTTTAACAAGTTAGTACTTTACTGAGATCCACAAAGAGCTCTATGGCTTCCTCTGAGCCCAGTGAGCAGGTAGGAGAGCCGCTGTTCTCTGGTGTTAATGGAACACACCTCCCCCTGGGGCCAGTGAAGAGAGGCCTTCATGGAGTTGGACAACAAGTCTAGGAATTGTCCTATAAAAGACAGTTCTTCCTATTTTGCTCTCACCTATTCCCTGGGGCCAGTCGCTTATCTAGTAGTGTTATCTATTCACTGCTTTATCTACTCACCTTACCTGTCTTTTGAAAGAAGCCCTCCACGGGAAAGTTTCTGTTAAGTGGGATTGTGTGAGTGTAACACTAGTATGCAGATAGTAGGTTTAGGCAGTAGAGGGAAAGACAAGTAGTTTGTTTTCTTTTGTGAACATGTCTCTGCCGAGGTTTTTAGGATTTGTTTCTATCTAGTAGCTTTCTCCTGAGCTAGATCATGTGAAGTATTTACTTTTTTGTGTGTGGCTGTTTGTTTTAGCAGATTTTGGCATCTAGATGAGTAATAAAGATTGCTGATTCTGGTCTACCATGCTGATTTTTAAAATTCATCCCGTTAGGGGGAAAATAATTTACATGATGACTGATCTTCATGTTATCAGTCCAGTGCATAGGCAAGTTTTAAGTAGCTCTGTATTTCAATAAGGGAATGTATTGCTTAGGCTTGAATGACAGAAGTCTAGCAGGGGCCAGCTAGGAGTATGTTTAGACCAGCAAAGAAGGCTGGGATTTAAAAATAGGCTGTCTATTTTATAAAATTTAGTTTCTTTGAAGTAAGTTGCAGACCTTCAACAGAGTATTCATTGACAGTTCTGGAGATTAATACATCTTACTTTAGTTTAATTAAAAGATGAGCAGTGTACGAGCTATGTGGAGTGATGGAGAGGCACAGTGAAAATGCTCTTTTTGAGGCCAGATTTGGTAGAAGGTTCAGAAACTAAAAGTGATGACTGGTAGGGTAAGTTTTGTGAATTTAGCAAATTATTCTAAAAAATGGAGGTGGCAAGCTAAAAACTATGGGATCTCAAAAGATAGCAAGCCTTGGTACAGAGGTATAAAGAGCTTTTAAACATAGGTTGAAAGTTCACTAAGTGTTAGTTTCTCTGTTCTTTTTCCAGTACTGCAATGGGAAGTAATAATAGTTTTCCATTGTGCTTAAGCACATGTGGGTGATGGTGCTACTTACTATTGTTGTGTAGGTAAAATTAGCTCCCACAATTCAAACCATTCAGCAAGTACATAGTTGATGTATAATAGCTAACATGAATAGCAAAATAAATATCCCCATACAGGGTTGTGTGCTGTATGCTGAAGGAATGTGTGGATTCCTTGGAGTGAATGCATGCTCAGAAACACAGCCATAGTCCAGAGTGCTCAGGTGCTGCTGTGGGAGTAACTGCAAATTCAGAATCTCCAAGCAGTAACAAACCTTTGTGGCAGGAGTTTCACCCAAGAGGAAACTGCGCAGACGTGGGCTCTGAGAGGCACTCAAGGAAGTGTCAAGGAAGGGAAGGGTTTCAACATGCAAAATGGTAGGAGCCAAGGCAGAGATATGAGTGGCAGGCTCCTCTAACAAGTAGATCTTGCGCAGTTGGAGAATCCTAGTCGGGAGCCGGAGAGGGAGTACTACAAACATGTGTCTGGTGCGTGGACGTCGACCAGAAAGCTGCAGTCAGTGAGAAGAGCTGAAGAGGAGCTGAGAGTCAAACTGAATTTCCAGTATGGGCACTCCCTGAGCCTGCTGCTGTTGTGTATGTTTGTTCTTTGGGTACAAAGGTTCCTGTTTGATTCTAATTTCCTTTTTTTTTTTTTAAAATAGACCCTGTCAAGAAGAATTTCCAATCCATATCTAGAACATACTCCTTCCCAGGTATGATATTCTTTCTCTCTCTTTTCTTTCTCTTCTCTCGCAAAGTTTCTCAAATCCTTCTACAGAATTCTCAAGCTATAGCTAGTCCCTCTGCTCCTGACCGTATGGGTTTTGATAGCAATGCTGCAATGTCACCTTCCAGGGATGACACAAGATGTTGGGGATATTTTGATCATTGTATCATCCCATTTTCCAGTCCTTTACCTGAGTGTGTTGTCTGTACAATGGAGTACATACGTAATACATTATTCAGTTTTCCTCATTGATAAAACACCATACTTTACAGATAGCTTACACTGAAAACTCTGTGTAAGAGGAAGTTAATAGTTATGATTGTCTATCAGAGGACTTCCCTGTGTGCTCACTGATGAAAACACTTGAGTATCTACATTGTATTGGAGTAAAAGAATCCGTTAACAGACGTTTATGTTCTTTAGGATAACAGAAGCCTGAGATTTCTGAAGGCAAAGATCTTCTTACAGTGTCCCTCACCGTGTCCCCAGCATTTACAAAAGCCTTGGCACACGGCCACTGCTCATCAGTGTCTCTTAAACGACTGAGTGAATCTTGAAGGATTTTAGGACTAGCTGGGAGCCAGCTGACTCACACTTCTTCCCTTGCAATACTTCCTGTCATCTGGCTCATTCAACCTTTCCTTTAAAAAAAAAGGTTTTAACATGTTAAAAATAAATCATTCCCTCCCCTTTTCATTTTCTCTTCATGTTATAGTTAAGTGATAACATCAGAACAATTTAAAGTGTAAAGATGGGTTTGACATGTTCCCTATGAAATCACACTACATTGTTGGTGTGTTTGCTCGGAGTAAAAGTGGCCACACCCTCGGGAATAGCCCCATGCTGGAGCACTTACCTTGCTTGTAGGAGGCTCTGGGTCCAAATCCAGTGCTGCAGAACAAAACAAAACAACTCAATATATATATATATATATATATATGAATTTTTACAAGTGTTTATGTTTACAAGGCTGTTCATTTTTAGCTTCCTTTGCTCATGAGAAGTCCTTGTGCTTTGCAGGAAGATGCATTTAGAAAAAAGTAGTTTTATACAAAAGGACCTAGACTTCTGGAGAATTAACAAGTACACACCTTCATCATCAAGAATCAGGAGACTCATGTAGGAGAATTAGAAGATTAAAAAAAGAAGTTTAATGAAATTTTTATCTGATAGATGGGATCGTGAAGTACTGTCGATGAAACTAAATGGCTTGGAATTAACTAGGAGCTCAGCAGTCTGGGGAAGCGTCAGAGCATATCAGCCTGTTGTCACATATGTCACGGTTTGAAATGTTCTCTAGGGAGGGAAAATCACATTTCGCAAGACTGTTATATAGATGCATCATCAAGATGGCAGAATTAGTGTGTAATGTGAATATGGTCTTCAATTTGCTGCTGCAATAGAAGTACGGTATTTATAAAATAGTCAATATTTTTCTTAGAAAACTTTGTGTTTTAAGAGATTATTTATAATTACAATCAAGTAGAGCACTTTAGCATGTGGAAAACAGTTATTATAGCTTAATAATACAAGTGTACCAGTACTAAAATAAAATAAGGTAAGGATAGGTCTGTGGTTCCATGGACTAAGATGATCCTCAAGCTTAGGGGTTTGGTGCTGATTTTGTGGATACGGCATGCCATCAGGAACTCACAAATTGTCATGGTGTTGTTCTGCATTTACAGTACATGGCTGTCTTTTCTTTTTAGATTTGTGGAGAGAATTCCTCTTGTGCAGGAAGAGCATTGAGGAACATTATTATCGTTCAGGCAGCTGACCTGGTGAAGGACAGAGTGAACCTCAAGGGATTTTACAGGTAACCCAGTTCCTGACACCTTCATCTGAAGTCCTCTTTCGAGGAAAAAAAAAAAAGAGATTGTTTTAAAATGGTGACCTTGATCAGAGAGAGAAGTGCTGTCGTGGCGTTGGCGGGGGGAAGGGGCTGGTGTGTATCTGCTGGGGATTCTGCTGGTGACTTTTCTTTTGTTAAACTGACCACTTGTTAGGTTTCCGGTTCTGAAGCTGGGGTATGGAATCCCCAACTGCAGGGGTGGCTTGTGCTCTGCCTCCCCTGAGATGTGATGTTTTCTAACAGCATTTTCCTGGAGGGGTGTGTGCTGCACTGACAACTTTAGAAACTAGAGATCCTCTGTTTACAAACTTTACAAAGGTTCTGTGAGGACATTAGACACCTGGGCAGATGGGCAGAGAACGAGAGGGAGCCACCTTCTTGGGGGCACTGCGGACGGTGGAGATGGACGGTGGAGATGGAGGACAGCAGTTGGCTGCCTGGGACGGTGAGGAAAGCAGGGGTGTGTTACAGGAGGGGTGCAGGCTCCTGCGTAGTTTTGTAGCACAGCTAGATCAGTAGTGTGAGCACTTGGAAAGTTTGAAGCACTGTTTCATTCTGTGGGACAGTTTAATGAAAAAAAAAAAAAAAAAAGGATGGGCATAATGGCACATGCCTGTAATCCCTGCATGCAGGAAGCTGGGAAAAGAGGCTTGCCATGAGTTTGAGGCTACCCTGAGCTACATAATGAGAACTTGTCTCAAAAAAGAAAAGTGAACTATTAGCTTTTCATTTTGCCAAGATGTTAAGCTACACTAAAGAAAAAATTATTTAGTATGAAAAAGTAGGACTAGTTCTCAGAATAAATGACACCAAAAAATTGGAAGTAGTCTCAGAATAAAGGATGTTCCTTTAAGATAAATAGATTTAGCTTTATAAAAATATTTATTGTAGTATTTTTTCACATTGGCCACAGATGGAAAAATTTTCATTACAGCCTGGATTTTGGATATAATGATCCTAGACTTTTGGAGTAGGAAGGCTAATTATGCCTTTTGTACTAAGGCATAATTAGTGTACAGTAAAATGTACAAATATTAAGTGTATATGGTTTGGTGAATTTTTATTCATAATATATCTGTATCTTCATTACCTGTATAACCATTATCATGACCTAGAGCATTTCCCTATCCCAGAAATTCCTTTCATATCTCCTACCAGTTGGTAACCTTCCTTACAAGCAAGTGTTTTTTTCTTTGTTGAGACAGGGTCTTGCTTTTGTAGTTCAGGCTGGCCCTGAGCTCACTATGTAGCCCAGGCTAGCCTTGAACTCATAATAATCCGACCTACCTCTGCCTCCTGAGTGCTGGGATTATAGGCGTGAGTCACCACACCTGGTATTGTGTTGTGTGGTTACTGAGGATCAAAGTTGAGACCTTGAGGTTGCAAGGCGGATGCCATGCTGGAACTGCTAAGCCAAATCCCCGGCCCAAGCATTTTTTAACATCAAAAACTTTGCAGAGGGGGCGGGGGATATAGCTCAGTGGTTCCGGCGCCTGTCTTGCAAGCGCAAGGACCTGGGTTCAATCCCCGGTAACCACATAACAATACTGGGTGTGGAGACTCACCCCAGCGGCAAACAGTACCACATACCAGTGCCAGGCGTGGTGGCTCACGCCTGTCATCCCAGCACTCGGGAGGCAGAGGCAGGAGGATTGCTGTGACGTGAGTTTGAGGCTGAGCTCAGGGCCAGCCTGAACCACAAAGTGAGACCCTGTCTCAAAAAACCTTAAAAAAAAAAAAAAAAAAAAAAAACTTTGCAGAATCTGTATTCTTAAGAGCCATTAATTAAGCAAATACAAAGTGTAGGGAAGAACCACAATGAGTTAACACTTTTAAATCTTTTATTTAATTAATCACACAAGCCTTTACTTAAGTTTTAAAAAATATGTCACGGACTAGACATTATCAGTCTGTCAGATAAATGTTTTGGTGTATTTCGACTCCGGTAGCTTGCTGAAAAACCCCAGTGTCTCCTTTGCCTCCTCCTAGGGATTCAGAGCCCTGGTCTGAGAACCATGACAGAGTCTGGGACAAACAGACAAGGCAGGAGGAGCAGGCACTCTATTGTAGCTAGAGTCTCTGCCTTTTCTTTTCTTAAAATAGATGATAGTATCAACTTCAGACACGTGAATTTTCTAAAAGTAAAATCATATGGTTAAGTCTTGGAGCAAGTTTTTAGTATTCCTTTTAGTCACCACATTATGCTATTGTAAGCTCTACCATCATTCTTAGCTTTTGTTTTGATTTTTTGTTTATTGAAGTTTCTGGATATTGATAGAAAAGGCAATTGTGAGATGTAGGTTAAGCTGCCGCGTGGAAAAAGAACTATTTAAGATCAGAGTCAGAATATATTTTGGACTTGGTGGGAGTGGAGTGGGGAGCGTGGATGATCAGAGTACAGCTGCTTTTCTGACTTGGATCTACCCACCACATGAGAGTTCACTTTCAAAAAAGTCACTCAGGGCCGGGGAGTTAGCTCAGTGGTTCCGGTGCCTGTCTTGCAAGCACTAAGGGCCCAGTTCGATCCCGATTAACCACATACCATACTGGGCGTGGAAACTCACCCGAGCAGCAACCAGTACCACATACCACAGTGCCGGGCGTGTTGGCTCACACCTGTAATCCCAGCACTCGGGAGGCAGAGGCAGGAGGATTGCTGTGATGTGAGTTGGAGGCTGAGCTCAGGGCCAGCCTGAACTACAAAGCGAGACCCTGTCTCAAAAAAAAAAAAAAGCCAAAAAAGTCACTGCATATCATCACTCCATTAATACTTATGCTAGCATCCACATTACCTTGAATTATGCTAACATTGTCATGGGAAACAAGGAGGAGGCCAAGAGGAAACACAATTTCCACTCCACAGACTGGTCAAATACACATTAGTTGTAGCAGTCACGTGGGCATTGCCCCTCAGCGCGGCTGCCTCACAGCTTCACTACGTACTGCTGCGCCGTAGTTAGAGGTACATGTTCTTGGGACAGTTTCCGGATCTAGTACAGATTGGAAATACTCAGGGTTAAGAACTACTGTTGGTCTTTAACCGCTCTGTTCCAACCAACTCTGTGCTCTTCCTCCCCGCTCATCCCTTGTCAGGTGGATCATTGCAGATCTGTTCAGCAAATCCAGGGACCAGGGGTTTAATGTGTGCTTGGTGATATTAATGATAGTTTCTCATTACACTGTTTCCCCTGGTGCAGATGGATGGTTGAAAGTGCTTTAAAACATAACTTGATAAAATGAGGGTGGAGTTGAAAAGGATCATGTGCAACTGAGTGAACAGATTGAGAGGAAGGCCCTCTTTATTCATTAAGGTTGTCTTAGCATTTTGGTTCAAAGTCCCAGATCCTCTTAACTGGGAGACCCCCTTCCCAATGACAAGGGAGAGCAGGAAGACTGGAACTTTGTGGTCCTCGGTGTCACCTTGGGAATCTCAGGTCTCACACAGCCTTGGTGCATCAGTCTGTATTTTAACAAGACACCAGGGTGACTCTTCAGCTTGATTTTTTTTTTTTTTCTTGAGACAGGGTCTGGCTTTGTAGTTGAGGCTGGCCCTGAGCTCAGCCTCCAACTCACTTCACAGCAATCCTCCTGCCTCTGCCTCCCGAGTGCTGGGATGACAGGCGTGAGCCAACACGCCCGGCACTGTGGTATGTGGTACTGGTTCCTGCTGGGCATGAGTCTCCATGCCCAGTATGGTATGTGGTTACCGGGAATCGAACCTGGGCCCTTGTGCTTGCAAGACAGGCGCCGGAACCACTGAGCTAACTCCCCAGCCTCTTTAACGTTACTTTTGAGAACCCCTGGTCTATAAACTTCTTGCCCATCACCTGTGAGCAGACAGTAGCTGTATCCTCTGTAGCTCGTTAATTTGGTTTGATTAGTACATTTTATATTGTATGCTTTCCTATTTCAGGTAATATCAGGCATCCAGAGCAGGTTTAGAAGTTTCACTGGTTTGAGAATATGAATTAAGTTGATACAGAATTTAAGCTGCTTTCAAAGCCTAAAAATGCTGACTAATTGAGAGATGATGAACCTTTAACATGAAAGGTGTGCTGTAGAATTAGGAGTTGACACTGATTAGTTTAATTGTCTGTTTTGTTGCCATGTTCTTATTTTGTTTTAAAAATTCATATGTTTGACTGTTACTGTTTCTGTTTTCTAAATGCTAACCTCCAGGTAAATATGTCTGACGTTAGCTTAATTGCTATAAAGCATCTTTCAACTAGTGATATTTTACCAGAAAAAATGCTGTTTCACAACCAGAATATTTCATCAAATATCTTACCAGAAAGATCCACTATCATGTTTTTTCTTATCCCATAAAATGTAGCACCTCATGGCAGTTTTTCATATTATCCTTCACAGTATAATTCTTAAATATGTATGCTTGTACCAGTCACAAGAGATATAGACAAATACTCACATCCTTCAGTACTATTGAATAAAGATTGTCACTACATGATACACCAGTCTTTTAACACGTTAGTGTTCTATTGTAACAGATGGTAGAATACAATGACATTTCTGAAAATGGAAAAAAAATGTGTTTGAGAAAGTTTTCTTTTGTTTTTTCCCTTAAAGCCAACACAGATGGGAAAATTGGTATGAAGATCATACTTGCACTATCCTTTGCTTGCATTATACTTGTATATTTTAAGACCGATTACAGAGATGAGATGGGTGTGTGTGTGTGTGTGTGTGTGTGTGTGTGTGTTTGTGTGTGTGTGTATTTAGGATCCAACATACACTTTTAGATTTTGTGAATTTGTGATCTACTTAACTAGGTTGCCTCAGATTATATTTAAAAAATGAAAAATCAAATTTATTGTTCTTTGACAAATTTTGGGGTTTCCTGTTTGAATTAAACAAAACTTCATATTGTCTTGAATGGCCACAGGTTTGGTTTTTGGGGGTTTTGTTTTGTTTTTCGAAACAGGGTCTCACTGTGTAGTTTAGACTGGCCTTGAACTCATTATGTTGTCCAGGCCGGCCTCAGACTTGCAGCAAGTTGCCTCTTGCCTCAGCCTCCCAAGTGCTGGGATTATGGGAGTACATCATTATGCCTGGCTAATGGTCCCAATTTTGTCTAATCTTCTTAGAATTATTTTATTCTCAAAGAAACCAAATAAAAATTTACAAATGGATGGTCCAAAATTTATCACCATCAACTTGATGTATGTGTTTTGCCAAGGCAGAAACTGTATATAAAGGACTAATAAATGTAATACCTCTTTCATTCAAACAAATTATATTTTGAGAACTCACTGTGGAACCTGAAGTGTTCTAATTGTTTGTGATTCATAGTTATGCAAAGTTCTTGTTTTCCTATAAATATTTTACAGTGGCATAAGCAAATAGGGTTCACTGGGACAGGTGAATATGACCTATTAGGTGATGAGAATTTGATGCTTAATTGTTCCCAAGTAAATGACAGTGAAGCATCAATCTGAAAGGCAAATAAGAAGTCATGACATTTATTCTTGGGCTCCTTATTTAAAAATATAAGCCATGAGGGCTGGGGAGTTGGCTCAGTGGTTCCGGCACCTGTCTTGCAAGCTCAAGAGCCCCGGTTCGATTCCCTGGTAACCACATACAGTGCTAGGCATGGAGACTCACACCCAGCAGCAACCAGTACCACATACCACAGGGCCTGGCGTGGTGGTTCATGCCTGTAATCCCAGGACTCGGAGGCAGAGGCAGGAGGATTGCTGTGAAGTGAGTTGGAGGCTGAGCTCAGGGCCAGCCTGAACTCCAAAGCGAGACCATGTCTCAAAAAAAAAAAAAAAAAAAAATATATATATATATATATATGCCATGAAAGGAGTGGTATATAATATCAATTTTTTGGCAAGGGTGGCAGCAGTTTCTTACCATGAATGGCTTGTTTCTGTCCAGGAAAAGCTGCGTCGGATCAGAACTGGTCGACTGGCTTCTTGAGCACTGTCCTTTTGTCCCATGCAGAGCTCTGGCTGTAGGGGTCTGGCAGCTCCTACTGGACATGGGGATCATGTCCTCAGGTTGGTATTGTGTGTTGTAAAGACACAGCACCGTCACTCTGTAAGGCTGTTATGTCAAAATATACATAGTTTTCAGAGGATACCATAAACTGGCTGGAAATTGCTTTTGAAAGTGTTTGCACTCTTATGTTCTAAGTAGAAATGACTTCGTCTTTGGAGTCACTTATTTCTTATACATTTTGAAAAAATAATTAGATACCTGTGGATTTATAGACTAAGACCTGTAGCAGACTTTCCTTTACCCTGCCTCCCTTCTCCACTCGACGAGATTGGGCACGCTGAGAGTGGTATGGCCGTGGACGTCACTTCCCTACTCAGAATGTGCTCATAAACATTTTTTAATCAGTGACATCTGTAGTTGCTCTAAATGGGTATTTATCTTCCTGCACTTAGAGTAATCATCAGAAACGGCTTTTAGAAGTGGGATGTGTATGCCATTTTAATTGAACCAGTAATCATGAACACTTCGAGATGTGACCTATGAAGGTTAGCTGTTTAAACAGGACAGAAAATAGATGTTAACTAGAAACTAAAATAGATGGCAGTATCTCTTTCCTTAGCTGAGCCGAGGGAATTGAAGGATTAGAAGCCAAGCAATCTGATTTCTTTATTTAGCTCAATCTCTCAGGTGCTGGTTGCTTATGGAGAAGCCCTTTTATCCTATCAGTCATAAATATTGAGGACATAACCCTGCTGCCATTGTGAAAGAACAGCACAGACGAGGATGTTTCTGTTATCTTCCTAGGCAGTAATACCTCACTTCTCATACTCTTATTTAGAAAATCGGTTCACTACTTTCAAAGAATGGAGATATTACTAGCTTATTTGCTACGTTCAGGCTTTTGGTTAACAAAATGTTTTATGCTAATGCTTTTTGGGAAAAAAGTTTCCCAACTTTTGATTCCTTTAAAATAGTTAGTTTCCAAACCTTCCTAGTACCAACACTTTGGATGGGACAATTCCCTGTTGCAGTGGGTAGTCCTATATATTTCAGGATTTTTAGTAGCACCCCTTTTTTCTACCATCTGGATGTCTGCGTGTCTACACACACACACACACACACACACACACACACACACACACACACACACACACACACACACACACACACACACGTCAGGCCTCTGGAGTCACCAGCTGTCCCCTCAGGGTGGACACAGTTCACTTTCAGTTGAGAACCACTAGTCTTGTTAAACTTGCTGTTGTTATGGTTGTGTATCGCTAAAGAAATTCAATATATTAATTTGCTTTGAAGCATTAAAAAACATTTTTGCTATCTTCTTTGAATTGACATTGATTGCATTGGTATTTATCTGCGCAGCAGGGAAAGTATAAAATATGTGGCAATAGATTGGGCAAAGCATAAAGGAATATGAATAGACTAGCCTTTTAAATTCAGTGAAATTGTAAACATAAGTGAGGTTGGAATGTGTAATTAGGCTCTAACTTCTGGCTGCACCTTTATACTTACCAGAGTTTTCAATGTATTGTTTGATTTATGACTCTCTAATATTTAAAAAAAGTAATCGATACCTATTTTGTTGTTTCTTGCAAACAGTGGACCAACACCTCTACTTTCAAGATAATTACGTTTTCTATCAGTTTTCATCTGATGAATGTAGCTACTTGTACTGTGAATTTGAAAGAGAAGAAGAATGGAGAAATGGTGTCAAGCTTCTGCTGCAGCTTGTGCCTCTGGCTCCTGCCGGAGCTGGCATCTGTGAACTGTGAGTTGATGCTGTCTGTGTGCTGTTTGTTAGGTGATCCTTCCGTAGACAGGACGTCTTCTGTCAGGCAGCTGCGCTCTACCACCTTGGTCAAGGTGAAGATGGGCTGTTCCCATTTCTCACATGCGAGTTTAGAAAGGTAAAATCAGTGCTGAAGACGAATGCAGCTCCTGAAGAGACAACTGGTTTCCAAACCCCAGACCTCCACTTCTCACCAGCTGCACCACTGTGCATTGCTATATGCGTGGATGGAGATAACTAGGGATAAACATTCGACTGGGCTTAAGTTGGAAAGAAATGACAACTCATATCTTAGCCATTCTCCAAATTGTGACTGCGCTAAGGAAAAGCTCAACAGACCTCCCTGAAAATAATCTAGAAGCAACATTTGGCAAATTAAAACATGTGAATCATTATCACATGAAGATATTGAATCACTATGTGATTTAAATTAAAATTACAGGAGGCTTGGGAATAGATCCTGCATCATGATAATATTCTGATATGCCTTTATTTATTGATGGAGATAGTGACCAGCTTATTTCTGATGTATGAGTTAAAGATCCAATTTCAATTGAAAACTTTTATATAGGTAGAACACGGCATGTTCCAGAATACTTTCCCATATTGTTGGCTCTTTCCGTCGTGTGATCTTATTAGGTCAAATAGAATTTTCCTCATGTCTTAGATAAAAAAATAAGTTTGGAGAGAAACACCTACGTAACCATAGCAGAGATAAGTTACTTGTAAGGTGACAATACTGAAGAGTTAATACAGTTGACTATATTACCTATTTTTATCAGAGGGGAAGTTTTAGAATATTTATGAGACACTGTATTAATAGGAAGATTGATTGCACAGAACATATTTTATGTCAAGTACTGTACTAAAGAAATGCCTTATTTGACTGTCTATTATTATCCCTGTTTTGTCAATGAGAAAACTGAAGGACAGAGGTCAGGTAACCTGTTTGGGGTCACACAAGAAGCAAGCAAAATCTTGCGTTTGAATCCATGTGTATCTAGTTCTGACACCTCTGCTTTTATCATCTGCGTGGTGTGTTCTCCCAAGTTACGGGGGTCATTCTAAACAAAAGCTGTAGAAGTGTTAAGCTGAGCTGTGAAATTGTTAGAGATTTTCCGCATCACTCTTTCCAGAGGGTCTTGTGGTGAAAGAAAATCCAAATGTTATTGAATTAGGCTGAGGATGGGAAATGTTCTTTATTATAATATGCTCTCCATGCTGGTCAGAAGTCAGAAATATCTTAAGCAATGTCAGGAAGCATTTCAGTAAACTCTAATGAGCTTTCGAAGGTGTGGCATCCCCCTAAACCACAGTGGTTATGACTGGCTTTGACTCCAAAGACTGGCATTCTCCAGAGGCTCTTCTCACCCCTTCCCTGTCCCCCACACAGAGGGGAGTGTGTGCATCTCACACGCACACCCAGACCAACGGGGACAGGAGGGCAGTGGAAACGACCCTGAAAACAGTCACGATAACCCTCCCCACTCCCCTCCCCCCCACCCCCACCGGACGCAAATTGGAATGCCAGCAGGTGAGGCGACCTTCCTCTAACAGAAAACCTCAACTATCCAAATTTCTGAAAATGAAATCAATTTTAAAATTTATGTCCTAGGGCCCGGGATTTAGCTCAGTGGTTCTGGCACCTGTGTTGCAAGCACAAGGACCTGGGTTCGATCCCCGGTAACCATATACAATACTGGGAGTGGAGACTCATGCACAGCAGCAATCAGTACCACATACCACAGTGCCGGGCGTGGTGGCTCACGCCTGTAATCCCAGCATTCGGGAAGCAGAGGCAGGAGGATTGCTGTGATGTGAGTTTGAGGCTGAGCTCAGGGCTAGCCTGAACTACAAAGCTGTTTCAAAAAAAAAAAAAAAAAAAAAAAAAATTTATGTCCTAATATTAATTGTAGATTACTTGCAGTGCTTTGACACACTGATTGCTATAAATACAAGTGGCAACCTCTGGAGTTGAGAGTCACACTTTTTTTCTCTTGTGTGAACATGTGCTTTTATGAATGACTGACTCCCACAGATAGTGGTCACTGGGGACCAATGGATCTCTCCTCCCTTATTATGAACAATAAATATAAAAAGAAAAATTACTGACCCACCGCAGAAGTCTCTTATGCAGTGCAAGGGACGTCTTTTTGGTTTCCTGTACTAGAATGATATTATAGAATGCTCTTGGTCAGATTTTTTTTGTTTTGTTTTGTTTTGTTTTGTTTTGTTTTGTTTTGTTTTTTTTTTTGAGACAGGGTCTCACTTTTGTGGTTCAGGCTGGCCCTGAGCTCAGCCTCAAACTCACATCACAATCCTCCTGCCTCTGCCTCCCGAGTGCTGGGATTACAAGCATGAGCCACCACGCCCGGCACTGTGGTATGTGGTACTGGTTGCTGCTGGGTGTGGGGTCTCCACACCCAGTATTGTTATGTGGTTACCGGGGAATCAAACCCGGGCCCTTGCGCTTGCG
>PVIR01029548.1:0-21026 GCA_004026965.1 Petromus typicus | reverse complement strand
GCACAGATAGGTACATATCGCATCTTTTCTCTGGTATGAGAAAATGAAGATGTAAATGAGTCCTAGAATTGTATGTTATATATTGTGAAATATAAAATGCTGAATGTGAAGGGGGGAAAATGTTGAGATTGTAACAAAAAAGTAAGGAAACAAATTTTATGTATATGGGGGGGTGGTAGGGTGGGTAGGGCTATGGGAAAAAATGAGAATTAAGTTGTGTCTTATACTGGTACAAATGACCATTATGGAGTGCAATCATGATGCATATATGTAATGTACCAATAAAGATTAAAAAATTAAAAAAAAAAAGAATGACTGTCAAAAAAACAATGAACAACAAACCTTTCTCACTGTTGGTGGGAATATAGACTGATACAACCACTGAAGAAGTCGGGATAGATATTTCTAAAAGAACAAAGATTGAAGGTCCCATTTGATTCAGCTATTCCCCTCCTGAATATCTTCCTTAACGAATTAAGATTATCATTCCACAGCAATCTATACGTACTCATGTTTATAGCGATAGATTTTGTAATAACTAAATATCAGAAACAACCCAAATGCCCATCAACGGGAGACTAGATAAAGATGTGAAGTTTTTTCCATAAATGGAGTACTACTCAGCCAAAAAGAATGATAAATTAGACATTTATAGCTAAACAGATGCACATTGAGGACATATTCTTAAATGAAATAAATAGGGTATATTTGTAAATACCAAATAATTTCTCTGCTGCGAGAAATAGCAAAAGTAAAAGAGGCCAAACTATATAATAGATAATGTAGAATAGGAAATGAAGATGCAAAAGGTAGGGAAAGTAGGGAGGGGCATGGGTGAAGGAAAAAAATATAAGAAATGAAAGGAAAACCAGAAACAAAACTTTTCCCAATATAGAGGGGCTGGGAAAGATAGGAGAAAGGAGGAAAAAAGCAAAAACCAAGATATGTAATATATAAGTGCAAATCCCCAGAGATGAATGTGATCAAAATGTATACCTAAAATGTACCAAGAAACTTCAAGAGAAAAAATTTAGTGGGCGTACGCTGTGGTGTCTGACTTTCTGAGCACAGGCGAGGTCCTATAGCACACAACCTCAGTGCCTAAGGTGAGGTCTGGCGTGTTTCAGGTAAAAAGCAGCAAACCACAGGGCGTTTGTAACCATCTGTTCTGGCAGATCATGAAAGGAAGTTTGCAAAAGTAGATATGATATGACCGCTGAGGTTACAGAGCTGGTCAGTAGCAGAAAAAGATCCAATCTCTGATTTTTGACACAAAGCCACAATTCTTCCACTAGACCACACACGCAAAGAAAAAGGACATAGTTTATAAACTAGACTATGACTAAAATTTATGTAGCTTCCGGGGTCACCTGCATAAGAAAACTCAAGGTTTAATAAAACTGAAAGAAAATACTAAGCCTTATATTGAATTTATAAACTGATGTCTAAAAACAGTTAGATACTTTATAAATACAATAACACATGTCAGGAAACCGTCCCAGGCTTCTTTCTTACTAGGAAAGTTTTCTTTTTTCATCTCTCTCTCTCTATTGTGTTAATGAAAAGCTGTGCAAAAAATATTCAAAACTATACTAACATGAGAAAATCATGGAGAACTGGAGATATGCCAAAAGCAAGCTAAACTTGTTACAATTTTGAAAAAAGAAAATAAATAATTCACAAGAAATTAAAACATGTAATTATTATTTTGCCCTTGGAAAGGTCATTAATAGATTTCTATTAGTAGTGAGAAAACTAAACTGATCACATGAACAAGCCATTGTGGGCTCACGTGGGATCGCTTCTACATGCCAACTCAAGACTACACTACTGAGAAAGCAAATGTGGTAAATAACAGAATGTTACAAAGTCTGTCACGTAACAAAGACTAGTGCCACAAAACAAAGTCTCTCATAGCCTTATGGAGTAGAGGAGAAAGTTAAAATTAGTTGCAATTCTGAATAATACAAGTAGTGGATGGGACTCTAATTAGTGGCATTAACTCCTTGTTGTCAAAATACTAGGTCAGTGGACTTTTCCTGATAATGAAGAGAGATCAGACAAAAATGACAAACTTTTTCAAGAGCATATTAAACATGTGGAAAAGAGCTGGCTTTACCAGCTGTAATATTCACACAGAGACCTGCCAGGTCAGGGCGGTTCTAAATCACACACTGAACTAGAGTAACTGCACCCTAAGGAATGGGAGGGTGAAGCTTCAGAAGCCAGGGCAGATTTCAGTGCAAACACGGGTCTTTCCAGGAATCGTTCATGATCACAAGACAAGAGAAAAAGGCAGGCTGCACCCTCTTGTCCAATCTCCCACCCTAGAAAAGCACTGCAGAATGAATGTAGAAGCCATTTCTCCTTTGCAAAGGGGTCACAAGTGGCCTCCATGTTCCAGCTTCTCTTCTGTGTCTTCACCTCTCATGACCTGTTGGTAACCATCCAGAGAGACAAGTCCTTGTCGGTATTGCAGACAGTGAGCTCAGTGGCCGCTCTGTCAGTCTCCTACAGTTTTCTTCTTTAACCAGTCCATCATCGCATGTTTATCTGCATTTGCTGCTGTAGAAGACTGGCCTAGTCAACTTCCTGGCTTTAAATGTCACCTGTATTTTGACATCTCAAATAGTTGCCCATAGCCCAGGCTTTTTTCCTAAACTCTGAACCATAAATCCAACTCCTACCTTGAACATCTCCATGTGACTATCTAGCAAACATCTCATATTGATGTGCCCAAACCTGAGCCCCTTGATTCTCTCTGAAATATGCTCTGTCCACAATCATTACCATCTCAACTTCTACAACTTCATCTTCTGACTATGAAACCAGTGACCTCAGTGTCATGCTTCACCCCTCTTTCTCTCAGGCAACACCGAAAGTGACAGGAAATCTTGTGAGATATACTGCCAAAGTACCTCTGGAATCCAGCTACAGCTACTTCTCATTAAGTGCTACCATCCTAAGCCAAAGCTCCAAAAAGCTCCCTTCCTTGGACTCTGAAAACTTCTCAAAATGTCTTCTTCCTGCTTCTAGTCTAATTTGCCTGCAATATGATCTTAGTATTAATGCCAGTGTCTTCTTCTTGACACCTCAAGCAGATTAATTCCTGATGAAATGGGCAACTGTTCAGACCCCTTCAACATCTCTCCATCGCCAGGGTCAAGGCCTGCCACACCCACGAGGCCCAGTCTGTGGCCCTCCCCGCCTCCAGCTCTGTCAGTGATGCCCAGCTCACTCCGCATGAAACCTTCCCTCTGCTTCCTCTGCCAGGGGGTCTATTACATGCCTCACCCCTTCCGCACCCTCAGCTTTCTCAAACCTTACTTTCTCACTGGCGAAGGTCTCCTTCATCAGTCTGTCCAACCACCCCATGGGTATCTCAACTCCTTATAGATTTATTTTGCTTCTTTCCCGAAGTAATTATAAGCTTCCAAACTCATGCCATTTACTTCTGTTTGTTTTGACTGCTTATTCTGTCTGTCTCTGATACAGCAAGAGCTCCCTGTGGGCAAGAGTCCTGCTATCTTCTCATCCATGTACTTTAAATATTTACAAAAATCCCAGCCCACAGGAGCAGCGTTGGAAGGTTCCTACTCATACCGTGTCCTGGCATCCCAGGGTCAGACAGCAAAATCTCTTCACCCCCAACTTCCTTCTTTGGACAGAGAAACTCTTGATGTTGAAGATCTAAGCAAAGAGTACCAGGACCTGAGGACAGAGAAAATCTGGAACCATTTCATCTAGAACATCAGAAAAGTCCTTTTACCTTGGCCAAGAAGTGTAAGTTCCTTGGTCTGTCTCCAGGACAAGACTGAAAAGGTATTTAGTGACTGCTTGACTATTGGCTTTTAGTGTAGAAGTTCAAGGCTCCAATTTCTGATCAAGATGTGTTTTGTACTGGTACAAACCCTCAATGTTTAATGTGATCATAATGTATAAATAAAGTGTACCAATAAAATCAATTTGAAGAGAAAATCCAACTCTTGCAATTAATCTGTACCTTTTCCCACTAACTAAAGTCAAGTAAGGACACAATTATATTCGAGAGTATGAAAGACAGCAGATTTGTGCATTGATGTTGACCATTTTGTTTCAATTTCACTCCCGTGGACAACCACAGGCATCCTCACACCAGACAGACTGGGAATTTTCCAGAATTCTTCATGGCCACTTACAGTGTCCCTAGGGAGCCCAGCCATGTGATCCCAACCTGTCGCTTCCCCTCCCTGGCTTCCTCTCACCTGACTACTATCCTAGCTGCTTCTCATTTAACTGCCCCCTGGGAGTTGGACTTTTCATCTCTTCCTTTGTTAGCGGGGTTTTTGCATAGTCTGTTGACCCTTCCCTGACTACTACACTGCCCTTAACTCCTCCCTGACGCCAGCATTTCCCCTCCCGCACTGCTGTTTGACAAACAGGAATGTGGCCACCTGGAAGGAACACTGAAGCGACTTCTGCTGGTAGCATTTGTCTCCAATCTGATCAACATCTTCCTTCAGTGATTTCGGTGATTACATAGAGAAGGTATTTGTCAACTTTCCAGGTGACAACTAATTAATAGAAACAGGTAGTGTTTTAGATGGTTGAGTGAAGAGCCAGAAACTGTCTTACAATTTACAGAATGGGCCTAGATGAATGAAGGGCCTACTGGAGGAAGCTGGGGTGTGACTAACACACGGGGCCCACAGGACAATTCAACTCCAGGGTCATTCGTGAGACACTTTCACTGATTGTCTCAAGATCAATCCTATTACTCCATCATAAAGAATCACCTGGAATAAGAGAAGTTTTTGTGGAAATGGATTTACGAGTTTATTGGGTGGTAAGTACTTTAAGTCAGTTTTGTGAGAAAATAGGCCCTGCTGTTGAAAGCTCTTCGATTACTCTTGCACCTACTGTGGGCTTCATAATTTTCAATCAACACAGACAATTTGAAACTCTTGAAGAGTGACTGCAGTACTGAAAGGCTGCGTGTTGATTTATTCACTCATCAAGCCATCTTGAGTGCCAACCTGGGACAAGCCTGGGGCTGGGCATTAAGATGAAGGTGTTTAAGTTTGTGTGGCAAAAATGAGCATATTACTTGGTTTTTTTTATTAACTAGTATTGTAGACAGTGTCATAGAACCTTTGTTAATAACTATATGTGTTAATAACATAAGAATGAGATATGATAAAATATAGTATTTAAATAAAAATTTATTACAGTGAAAGACACAGTGCTGTTAATATCCCCCAAAATCCTCCCTCTCATTTCAAGCACACCTTATCATTCATGCTCTTTCTTTTTACTATTTTACCAAGTTTATTTGAACAGAGATTCATGAACTGAACATTTTTCAATTTTAAAAATTTTTATTCATACACATTTTTGGTATATAATCATTACAGTCACTGTGGAGAGTTGGTGTATGGACACAACCCATTTCATTCTCATATCGCCATAGAGAAGAGGAAGGAAATTACCATAAGGGATTCGTAACCACAGCCAGCTAGCTGGGCAAGCTTGTGACTGTGTGTGAGTGCCAACCAGAATGCGCCGAGAGCACCGAGGACCAATGTCAATAGCCCACGTGGTTCTATAACGGACCCACTGCATCACCAGTTCCATACACAGAAAAAAATAAAAGGAATAAAGAAAGGAAAAGAAGTTAAACTGCCATTATCTGCTGATGACATGATACTCTATATAGAAGATACTAAAAACTCAACCAAGACTTCTAGACTTAATCACCAAATTTAGTAGCGTAGCTGGATACAAGATCAATGCTCAAAAATCAGGTTTTTCTATACACAAATAACAGACTCACTGAGAGAGAAATTGGAGGGTCAAACCCTTTCACAATAGCATCCAAAAAAAGAAATTTCTAGGACTCAATCTAATAAAGGACGTGAAAGACCTTTGCTCTGAAAAGTACAGTACTCTGAAAAAGATTGAAGAGGATATCAGAAAAGGGAAAGATATCCCTTGCTCCTAGGTAGCAAAACTAAACATCATCAAAATGGCTACACTCTCATAACGTGTACACACACACACACACACACACACACACACACACACACTGCAATCCCAACTGAAATCCCAGTACCATGCTTCACAGATCTAGGGAAATAGTCCAAAAATTTCTCTGGAACCACAAAAGACCTAGAAGAGCAAAAGCAATTCTAAGCAACAAGGACATGGAAGGGGTATCACAATCCCCACCTTAAAACTGTACTACAAAGCCACTTTCATAAAAACTGTATGGCACTGGCCAAGCAACAGGTCTGAGGACCAGTGGAGCAGGTTAGAAGACACAGAAAAAAATCCAGGTACATTTATCAAAGATAAGCCACTCTACCATAAAAAAAGACAAGATTGAGAAATTCATACTCAAATAAATGTACCTTCAGGATATCCTCATAAGTGAAATAAATAGATTACAGGTGTGTAAATATCATAAATTTTCTCTGGTATGAGAAAATGAAGATGTAAATAAGTTCTAGTATATATAGCAGATATTGTAAAATAGAAAATATTTAAAAGGAAATGGGGTGTAAGGTTAAGAAAAGAGTGGAAAATAATGTGATGGTAATAAAAAAGGAAAAACCTATGTATATAGGGGGCAAGGGGTTGTGGGGTGGGTAGGGGAATGGGAAAATGAGAATCAAATCATATCATATCATATACTGGTACAAATTCTCAATGCTGAAAGTGACTATAATGTGTATATATAATGTACCAAAAAAGATTTGAATAAAAAAAGAGCCTCCCAAATTCACTTATTAATTTATTAAAAAAAAAAAAAAAGATCAACCACCTTATCTTTGACAAAGGAGCCAAACATCCTCAATGGAGGAAAGACAGCATCTTCAACAAATGGTACTAGAAAAACTGGGCTTTAATCTGCCAAAGACTAAAGCCAGACCTATCTCTTTCACTGTATACTAAACTAAAATCAAAGTAATTAGAGACCTAAATATTAAAACAGAAACACTAAACCTACTGGAAAACAGGTTAGGTAAAACTCTTAGAGACATTGGCTTAGAGAAAGATTTTAAGAACAAAACCTCTGTAGCATGAGAACTAGAAGAAAATATCAAATGGGACCTCATCCTATTAAAAAGCTCCTGCACAGCAAAAGAAACCCACTGGCAGAGTGAAAAGACAACCAACAATATGGGGAAATATTTTTGTCAGCTGTTCCGCAGATAAAGGGCTACTATCTAGAACATATAAAGGGCTTTAAAAAATCAACTCCCCCAAATTTAAACACCCAATTCAAAAATGGGCATCTGAAATAAATAGACACTTTTCAGAGGAAGAAGTAAAAGTAGCCAAGAAGCATATGAAGAAATGCTCAACTTCACTGGTCATTAGAGAGATGCAGATAAAAACAACTCTGAGATTCCATCTCTCTCCACAAAAAAATTGTTGCTATCCCCAAATTAGCCAGAAACAAATGTTGATAAGGATGCAGCAAGAAAGGAACCTTCCTCCACTGTTGGTGGGAACGTAGACTGGTACAACCACTATGGAGATAAGTACGGAGATTCCTTAAAAAAACTAGGTTTAGAGGTCCCATTTGACCCTGCTATTCCCCCGCTAAGGATATGCATGAAAGAATTCAAAGTGATGTATGTGCACCCATGTTTATAGTAGCTCAGTTTGTGATAGCTAAATCTTGGAAACAACCCAAAAGTTCATCAACTGGAGACTGGGTAAGAACGACGTGGTTTTTCTATAAAATGAAATATTACTCTGCAGTAAATGATGACAGGTTTGAGTCATATGTTCTCAAATGGATGTACTTTCAGGACATCCTCATAAGTGGAATAAATAAGCCACGGATGTGTAAATACCGTATCTTTTCTCTGATATGAAAAACTGAAAGTATAAATGAGCTCTAGAATGTATGTTAGATACAGTAAAGTAGAAAATACACAGAGGGAAATGTGGGTAGAGGTGACTACCTAGGGGAAAGAAGAAATTGTGGTGGTAACAAAAAAAGGAAACAAGGCTTATGTATAGAAGGGGGGTGAGGGCTGTAGGGTGAGTAGAGGAATGGGGAAAATGAGAATCAAGTCTTGTCATATACTGGTACGAATTGTCAATGTTTAGTATAATCATGATATGCATATGAAATGTACCTATTTCACAATTAAAATAATTTTTAAAAAGAAGTGTATTCAGGAAGGGGTGAATCTACACTGCTCTCCTCGTATTGCTGTTATCATCCCCGCAGTGATTTCTTTGTGAACAAAGAAGAATAAAGCCCACAATGAGCTCAGAAGATTGCAGCACCGTCTCTCTTCTCCTTATAGCCGTGTTACCTTGAGTAACATTCTCAGAATCTATTTCCAGTGAAATAAAGGGAGTTTACATGTGACTCATGAAGATGTTGTCCAAAAAAGCAGTATAAATGACGCAGTATTAATTAATATATAATTGTGTGACTGTGCTCTTCTGCACATGTGTTTGTGTGATGTGCTGTGTGGGGTATGCGTGCAAATACTTTGGTTATCTAGGAATGGTGAGTGGAAACTGTGAGGTAACGCGCAGATTAAGTCACTCTTTGTCGTTCTCTGTGTTTTGTTCACTTACTTCATTCACATTCATCACCTGCATGCTCTGTCCTGGCACTGGCATCAAATCTGATGAGCCGGCAGTGACACAGAATGATGCCAAATTCTGCAGATGTTTCAAGGACTTCAGGCATCTCCCAGGTTTTGTGAACTCCGTCGTGACAGTCCAGTCTCCTGCCATTCTTAGCCTACTGTTATAAAGCAACTTCATGGTGCTCTTCATTATTTTGATGCTACTTTTATTTTGCATGATTTATAAAACGTCTACTGAGAATACTAGATTGGAAGACAATGACGGTCATCACCATGTCCAAAATATCCCATGCAAATTATTATTAAATGACAAGAAAGGAAGGAACAGATGATGAATCAGAGTAAGAGGTAGGACAGGAAAGGGAGAAAGCACAGCTTCGAATGTCTGCTAAGTGATTATGTCTTTATCTTTACAGTGCAGAACCTGAGTTAGTAGCATAAAGGCAAGAAGATATCCGTGCCCAGCAAGGAAGTGTTGCATCCAGTCACTTACTCAGAGAGGAACTCAGAGAAGCACTCTTTTCAGTATGTCTAAAACACCAGCGTGAATGCCAGGATTTAAACAGAAAGGAGACGCACCAGTGCCTCTCAGCCCAAACTGAGCCTGGTCTGGGAACTCCTTGCAGCCACCTGGCTTCATAAGATGCTCTTCTGAGTGTACCACAATAGCGCTGATTGAGATCACCTCTGGGCAAACTCTGCGAGTGGAGACAGAGGCGCTGCAGCAGTGAAACACATTGATTGCAAATCTCTTGAGGCTGTCAAGGCCGTTTCAGGATCATCAATGTGAGTGTAGATGTTGATTGTCACCATTTCAAATGAGACCACAGCAGGAAAACCCACAGGAAGAGAGGAACACATGGATGGAAATCAGAGCCTCCCACTGCCAGGCACCAGCTCTCCGGAGCGGCGAGTGCTGGCTGCACACCGGCCAGGGCCGAGCTCCAGGAACAAAGCTGGGTATGGGTCACAGCTGTCTGGAGGGAGCAATTCTGATGTTGGGGTCAGAGCAGAGGAAGAGTGTGGTGTACATTCTTCCTTCCAGTAGCACAGTCTTGGAAGCAAACACGTTATACTTCAGTCGGACAGGCTCCCGCTGGGCAAACCTCCATTCGCTTATCCCAGTACTGAGAGGAGAATACTTGCTTTTATGTTGGTTGTAAGGATTCAAATGAGGGGTGAATGTAAAATATCGAGCCTGGAATGGCCTCCATTGAAGAGTTGGCACTTAGCAGTCTGTTTCTACCACTGAGGAATAATTAACTCTTGTTATCAACATTCACAGCCTGTATACTTGCTAAGTATTTATTAGACACTTACAGATGTAAATCCATTACCGTTTTGAAAAGTCAGCACAGTAGATAGGTGCATGAGTGTGTGGGCACAACAGTCGCTGGAGTTCCTGGGGAGCAAATACGGACCTGTGAAGAAAAACATATTAAGTGCTTTTCCCTACTCTTTGGATAGCCAAGAAACTGCAGAAGCTGTCTCCAGTCCTGAAATTTCTACTTAGTAAGAAGAAGAAAAGCTGTGAACTGTGGCTATACCTCAGGAACATACAAGTTTATAACAAATGGCCCTGAACTTTTTGAAGTGCGTTCAAACATTACAATTCCCAGAAAGAAAAAATGAGATGTAATAGCCGACACATCTTCCCTGCTGGCCATGGTGTACCTCCGCGGTGGACGACTTAGCACTCTGCGTCCTACTGGGGTAGAGGACAGAAACCAGAGACTGCACCACGGTGGAGCCACCAGAGCTGTCAGACAATGCCATTGAGTTTGTGCACAAACTGTTCCTTCTTGAGGTGAAATCTGCTTGTTTTCAGATTTGAGGACAGAGAGAGGAAGCCTGCAAAAAAACCACATTCACCAAGCCCTGCTGGGTTATGCTACATATCCATTTTCTCTGGCTGCTGCAACAAAATGCCAATAATGGTGCTTCAATCACACAAATTGACTTATCTTACAGTCCAAGGGTCCCTTTCCAGTTCAGGTCCCCTGGCTGAAGTCACAGTATCACAAGGCAGAATCCCTCCCTGGAGGGTCTCAAGGAATCTTGCTCCTCTCAGGGTCTTTCCAGCTTCTAGAGGTCCCATGTTCCTGGCTCAGACCTCTTTACCCTCTTCCAAGTCAACAACAGCACCTTGAGTCCTGCTCATCCTGCAGCTGCCTGATGCTTCTGCCGACCTCATCTCTGGCTCCCTGCCTCCATCTCTCTTGCAGCATAGTTGACACAAACTTTGCCCTAGTCAGGGTTTATGAGATCAGACTGGACCTGCTGGATACCCCAGAAGCATCTTGCCAGCTCAGCTGCACCATTAATCACATCTGCCATGTCCCTTCTGTGGTGTAAGCGAACATATTTGTACGCTCCTAGGACCGTAAAAAGCATCCTGTGGTATCATAATTCCCCATATGACAAACTATGGGTACTTCTTCATTGATTCTTCCCAGGAAATCTACAAAGTATGTGAGCTAGTTATTCATTCTTCGGTAACAAATTACCCCATGGTTAAGTAGCTTCCAATGACAACATTTGTGGTCTTCATGAGGTCCTGAGTCTGGCTAGAGCCGAATGCTGCTTGGTGGCCCACAGAGCTGTGACCTAGACATCTGCATGAGCTGCAGTCTCAGCTGAGGGTTCCACTGGGAACAGATCTGCTTTTGTGTGCACACCAGGTGGCTACTGGTAGCCTTGGTCCACCCAGGCTATTGCCCAGGGGCTTTACTTCATTCTAGATGTTAACCTTTGTAGATGTCCCCCTTTCTTTCCCCAAAGGTCTCTCCATATGATGGTTCTCTTCTCAGAGAGAATAAGCAAAGAGTGTGTGAGAGAGCACCAGTTAGTTAGAAAGCAAACCCTGTGTCAGCAAGACCAGGCCATCTCGGGAAGGCCCCTGGGAGCTGTTTCAGAAGCTCCCTCAGTGCCACAGTGTTGTGTCATGTGACAACTGTCATGTGACAGCCACACAAAGCTCAGTGGCTCAGAACACAACAGCTCCTGCTTGCTCACATGTGTGTGGAGCAACTGGGGTGCAGCTGAACAGCTCAAGCTACAGGTTTTCCTGTGATCGGTTCCACTATGAACTACACACACTGGCTTCGGTGGGGCCCAGGCTGAGAAGGCGGCAAACCCCAGGAAAGTGGAGACGCGTGGCAGGGAAGAGAACTGGACTGAGGCTGCTCCGCTGCCCCACACCCCGAACACTTACACTCTGTGTCCTGTTGGTGAGCATGAGGCACACGTCTGAATGCAAAGGAAAAGGGCAAGAAAGCAGATTCTGCTCGGAAGCAGTAGGCCAAGGTCCAGGACATTGGGGGAGGTGAAGAAGTGGGGCCTCTCTGGGTTATTCCATTTTACCAGGAGTGAGAGGAGGCTCAGGGAAGTGAGCGGCCAGATGAGGCCGTGCCCCTAATGTCAAGCACTTTCTCTACTGCCATCTGCCAGAGGTCTCAAGATAAAGTCTCTGAATCATTTTCTTCCCCATGAAGAAGTTCACAAATCCTTTCTCCTCTGCTTCCTGTTCCATTTTATCAGCCTGGATTTGTAACCTGGGCCAGAGCATGACTGTGAGATCAGACGGGCTCTGAAAATGAGCAAATGGATTTTCTTGCGTTTCCTTCACATTATAAATGGGCCGTCAGCCACAGTCCAGCTCCTGCATGCTGACTCAGCGCCTCTCCTCAGAGCGAGGTCTGCCTCCTTGTTGGTGACATGGCCGACAGACTCAGACCTGCAAATCTTTTGGGAGCAGACCCTGTCCTTGGAGCGTGTGGCACGAGGGGAGGCCCTGACTCTGCCCTGGCGCCCGCCCCTCCGCCCGTCCTTCAGCCTCTCCCCACCCCCACCTGCCCCGTGTGTCCCAGAGAGCACATCGGGCTCCTGGCATTTGATCTTATTGCTCCCTTTCCCCAGGAAGCTCTTCCTCTTGAGCTTGGCAAAGTTCTCTCTGCCTTCCGGCCTGCAGAGCCTGCCCCCACACACGGGGGTGGGGGGACAGCTACACTTCCGCTACAGCCCTCAGTCTGTATGAGAAGCCCCACTTCCTGCCGTTCCAGAACTTGAAGCTCTGAAGTTAATGACTGTGGCTTGAATTCACACTGTTCTCAGCATAGTGCCATAGACTTTAAATGCTGGTAGAAGAAAAGAACGGAACAGGAAGGGAAGGGGTATAAAAAAGGAAGAAAAGGAGACAGGACAGAAAAGAGCAGGGGAGGAGGGAAGAAAAAAGGAGAAGCAGGACAAGAGGCAGGAGGGGAGGAGGCGCTGCAGGGCCCGGCGCGCTCCTGAGGCTGTGCTGAGGAGCCAGCCTTACTGGGGCAGGCCTGCTTGTCTGGGATTCTGCTTCCGCCCATAAGAACCCTCCAGTGCAGCTTTTGGAGCTTCATGGAGAGTCGAGGCTCTTAACAGCAGCTCCAAGTGCTCCAGCTGGATCAATAACCAATTCAAGAGACAAATTGACATTACATACAGATTGAAAAGTAGCAGCCAGAAGCATAGCTGGGGAGGAGGACCGGCACCTGATCAAACCAGTCTAGGGTCCTGCTCAAGGCCCTGCTGGGGTCCAGGGGCAGAAGGCCAAGGCTGGGGAAGATCTGCGGAGGTAAGTAAGGGAAAGAGTTCGCATTGCTGCCCTGGAAACTGAATCCTCAGTCACACTGTGGAGGGGTTTGTGCAGGAACCACCCCAGTGCCAGCTGCTGCAGTGCTCCCTTCCCTGCCGGGACTGGGTGTGATACCCAGATGCTTCTGGGGCACGAGCCACTCTCTAATAAACTGCACCGAGGCACTGCGGCACTGGACGAGGCCCTTGCTGGGTGTGTCTGTATGACAACATGGACAGCAGGACCTTGGGAAGACGTGCTGGGCCGCTGGCTGAGCGGACCTCCAAGTGCGTCTCTTGTGCCCGGGGGGTCCCACAGGCCTCACCTCCTGAGCAGCGCTCTCTTCCTGGCTTGAACCCAGCCTCGTTTGTGTGGGTTTTCCTCGGTGTTTGCACAAGGTTCTGCGTCACTTCCCCGTCGCCACCCTGACTTGAGCTTCCCGTGTGAACGTGGTCCATAAGACAGGACTACCACGGCTACTCTTCAGAAGCCTACTCTCCCGTCAGCAGGGGCCACACATGAATTGGAGTTTCAATTTTCACATTTACCTGTCAAAATGTGGACTTTTTAAAAAAGAGGTCTCCTCTGAAGTGGCCAAATGCCAGCTAGTATATGCAGCTCAAGTGCTGCAGCTCAGAGCTACTGCCCTCAAAGAGCTGATCCCTGTGTCCCCTGAATCCTGCTAGACCCCAGGGGCTGACAGGTCTCTGCTCACTCTCACTTCTTGTCTCACTTGAAGGAATGGAGACTCCTCTGAGTCAGGAGGCAAATCTCTCAAATTATATAACTGTGTTGTTGAGAATTCTAAGTATGAATATATTTTACCTTTTGTATCAGGAACAATTTCAGCACATCACTTCTAGTCAGTTTTCATTAGTAGTGTACAGTTTAAAACTTGATATCTCTTTCCCTTTTTCCCTGCTAAGTCCTGGTTCTGACCATGGCTTCTCAAAGACGAGTGTCAGAAATGAGGTTGAGGAGGCCTGGCTGTGAGATCTACATGAGACCATGCAGATCCAGCAAGACCAGCTGCGCCCTCCTCTGGGCGGCCAGGTTCATGCTCTGCTGTGTGGACGCTCCCTGGCTCACAATCTGTCCCCCATCTCAGGAGGCCTGGGTGTAAGCTTTCCTGCCCCATCCTCCATGTGTAACTGTTCCAGAGTGTGACAGGATCCAGAGAAGAGTAGGGAAACACGCCTTGTGTGGTGCGTCGAGGCAGCCAGAGTTGGGACCCCATGCTCTGCTCTCAAGATCTGAAACCTGGTCCTCAACGCACTGTCGTTAGAGAGAGCCTCGTGCAGAGCGGTGCCTTTGTGGGAAATCAGTCCCTGCACAGCTTCTCCTACCGTGCTGACAGCGCTGCAGGATTCCCATGTGTGAGCCGACAAGTCCCTCGGTGGCACCAAGCCTGTAACACTTTGACTAAAACTTCCAGCATCAAGGCTGTGAGAAACAAGTTTGTGTTGTTTATCAGCCATCCCATGCAGTTTAGTATTGCAGCCCAAGTGAACCAAGACATCTTCACTTTCTCTGTTTATCTTCTCTAGAAGTCTACAAACAATGACAACAAAGAAATAAGTTTTAATTATGGTTGAACTAATACATTAGACGATGCTTTCTGAATACTCACCATATTTTATATTCCATAAATTCTGATACATACTTTTCAAATTTTGACATAATCATAATAAGTGGTATATCATAGCTTAATTATAAGCTATTTTCTTTCTCTTAGCAGTGCATTAAACAACCTTGAGTCTCACAGTCAGCAGCAATTTAAACTGATAAAATCTGCCACATACAGGACTGGTCTAAGTGTACGTGTTACGTGTGTGAGAAAGATGTGGATAGTGTTATCCGTTCGTAGTCACATGCCATGCACAGCGGTAAGTGGTCTTAATGTAGATGGGCTTCCTGGCTTTCTTGGAGGGCTCAGCTTCCTAATGCACGTGTCCCAGGAGACCCTCAGAGGGGCCGCCTGTCTCTTTGAGCCTCACCACTGGTGCATTCCCGGCATGCCAGGGCCTGGCCACCTCCTGCCAGCCCGGTGTGTCTGTTCCTTTCTTCCTCTGAGCTCCTTCCTCGGGCCCTTGCGAGCTACTAAGGCCTTTGCTCTATTGTCCTGGGAACAAGCTTTCTCCATCCCCTATCAAATAACCTCATGGCCTCTCCTTGGCGTCCAGTAAGTACTGTCCACACAGAACAGCCCATAAAGAAAACACCGTGCTCCATGACTAAAGAAACCTTCTTTCTCCTTATCAAGCTCTCCCCAAAATGCCAACTTCTGAAGACAACGTGCAAATAAATTGAAAGGCTCTCCGTCTTAGTAAGTCCCTTTATCCCAAGAGTGAAATGTCCATCTTCGCACTCTGATTTCCCCCAGTGCCTGACATAATTACTCTCTGGCTCTCACGCTCTGGCTCCCCCGTCTCAGAAGAAGGGCACATCTCCTACCAGAACTGTGTACGTTTCCCAAGACCCAGACATGTGCTTCTCATATCTGGAGTCAGGGAAGGGGGGTCTGTGTCAGCGCATTCTGACTGTGTGGACTAGGTCTGGCTGGGAAATGACAACCTGTGCCTAATTCTAGAGAGTAGTTTTTTTTTAAATTGAAATCTTTATTAGTACATTACATATACACATCATGATTGCACTCCACAATGGGGATTTGTACCAGTATAAGATACAGTTTAATTCTCATTTTTTCCCATAACCCTACCCACCCTACCACCCCCCCCATATACATAAAGTTTGTTTCTTTTCTTTTTGGTTATAATCTCATTATTTTTCCTCCTTCACCCTATTTCACTTTGAGTATTTTGTATTTCACGATATACAACATACAATTCTAGGACTCATTTACATCTTTATTTTCTCATACCGGAGAAAAGATGTGATATGTATCTATCTGTGCCCTATTTGTTTCACTTATGAGGATATCCTCAAGGTATGTCCATTTAAGTAGAAATGATTCAAACTTATCATTTTTATGGCAGAGTAATACTCCATTCTGTAGAAGAACCACAGCTTTTTTATCCAGTCTCCAGTTGATGGACATTTGGGTTGTTTCCAAGATGTAGCAATCACAAAATGAGCTGCTATAAACATGGGTACCCATATGTCACTGTAATATGAGTTTTTTAATCCTTTTGTGTATATACCTAGCAGAGCGATGGCTGGGTCAAAAAGGATCTCCAATCCTAACTTTTTGAGGAATTTCCAAACTGATCTCCACAGGGGTTGTACGAGTCTACAGTCCCACCAACAGTGGAGAAGGGTTCCTTCTTCTCCGCAGCCTCACCAACATTTGTTGCTGGCTAATTCTGAAATGGCAGCCACTCTTTGTGGAGTGAGATGAAATCTCAGTGTTGTTTTCATTGAATCTCTCGAATAACTAATAATGTTGAGCATTTCTTCATATGCTTCTTAGCTGCTCTTACTTCTTCCTCTGAAAAATATCTGTTCATTTCAGATGCCCGTTTTTGAATTGAGTCTTTAAATTTGGATGGGATGATTGTTTTGAGCTCTTTATATGTTCTAGATAGTAACCCTTTGTTTGAGGAACAGCTGGGAAAGGTTTTTTCCCACATTGTTGGTTGCCTTTTTGCAGTGTTGGTGGTTTACTTTGCTGTGCAGAAGCTTTTTAAAAGAATGAGGTCCCATTTGCTGATTTCTTCTGCCAATTCCTGTGCTATAGAAGTTTTGTTCAAGAAGTCTTTACCTAAGCCAATATTCAAGAGTTTTTCTAGAGAGTAATCTTTAAATTGTGGGTAACTGAAACCTCTGTCCTCAGCTCACACCTGTTTGGTAATTCTTGCGATAGAATTAACCACTCAATATCCTGTTCCATTCTGTTTGCTTGAGTTTAAAACAGAGCTGCTCATCAATCTCCATGAAGTATTTGTCCCAAGACCCCCAGGATCTCAAATCATGGACCATAAAGATTCTCCTATAAAAGGATGTAGTACATCCATGTAGCTTCAATACCCTCCTGTCTACTTTAATCACTTACAGTAACTAATAATGTAAAGCTATGTGAGCAGCTGTGATATATTATTCAGGGACTGAATTAGACAAGAAGAACTCAGTACACATCCAATACTACCCATTTTTTCTCAAAATATTGCCTCTTTGGCCAGCTGAGGCTGTGGTGTGCCTCTTATAGACGTGGGGATGATTCCAGCGAATAGTGCTAGGAGCACTGCTGACCGACCATCAGCTCCTGTTGCCCTGTCCGTGGAGCCCGAAACAGAGGCCGACTCCTTGAGCTCCTGAGCCCAGCCACACAGCTCTCTCACATGCTGTGCACACCCTTCCTTCCACTCCTTCTTCCTTCCGCCCTTCATTTCAGCTGCCTGGGCTATGTCTGAGTTCCTCCTGCCTGCGTCTGTGTCCTACCTCTTATCCTCTCGAATGTTTCCCTGTGGGGCTGTCCAGTGCTCAGGGCACACACCCTGACTGCGAGGTGAAGCAGGATTCACTATGTCTCTCAAGATTACACTGACCTTTTCTACAAACTACAAATGCCCCTGGAGAAGAATGAGGTCATCTGTACTCTGGAACTTGGCTTTGAACACCTTCAGGAGCAGTCTGCTTGTGCATGGACCTACAGCTTTCCTTTTGGGAAAAAAACAAGAATATTAGACAACTTGTTCTCAGAAAAAAAATTGAGAGGCTGTGTACTAAAGGACTCGGGGCCATAGTGAATGGGAATGTCTAAGAGATGGACGGTCAGTAAATCTTGGGGCAGCTTCAGACTGATCGGATTCGTCCATCTAAAAGCCCATGGGATATGTTTGGCCTTGGCTGCTCATATTCAGCATACTGAGTGCCAGGCAGCACGGTTCAGCATGTGAGGCTGGATGCACACTTGCTCAGAAAGCAGGGCCTTTGCCCATGGCAGTCACCATAGGCAGGCCAACAGCCGTGCTCACAGCCCCATCTGCACATCAGACCCACAGCAAAGATCGAGCAGCCAAATAATGGGGCTGGACAGTGCAGGACAGTTCAGAGGTTCTAGGGAAAACTGGATGCCTGCAGGGAACCGAACGGAGAAGTGTCTGCCCCTCTCCTGCCAGAGAGCTCTCAAACAAGCTTCCTTTTTAGTGCACTGGCAGATACTCTGCAAGCCCAGAAGCCGCAGCTCCCATGAGCCATTGTGAGCCCCTGCCCCACCCATCCCTTCCTTCTGTCTCCTCCTCTGCTGAGGCGCCCTGTCCCCCTTCTACCAGACAGAGGCCAGGCGATACCTTGTCTCGGACGACATTGTCTTGGGAACCGTGGATCAGGCAGATAAAACATCAAGAATAAGCATAACAAAATTACCATCACCACAGTAAAGGCCATGTTACTGAGCCTTGCCTTGAACCAAGCAGGAAGCTGCCCATTCACTTATGAGTCTGCTGATTGCAGGTGTGCCGGCTTAGTCTTCTGTGGACTCCACTGGAAAAAGCAGTCTGTGTCCTAAAGAAAAGCATCCAAGCAAGTGATTTGAAAAACTTTCATCTTCAGCTACCTTTCTCAAGACCAAGCCTCTGAGAGAATCTGCCAAGTGGGAGAATTTTCCACAACTGCATTCTTTTTTTTTTTTTTTAGACAAAGTATTTCTTTGTAGTTCAGACTGGCCCCAAACTCACTATGGAGCCCAGGCGAGCCTTGAATTCACAGAAATCCTCCTGCCTCTGCCTCCTGTGTGCTAGGATTACAGGCATGAGCCACCACGCCTCTCACTGTGGTATATGGTTCTGATTGCTGGTGGGCATGAGTCTCTCTGCCCAGCACTGTGGTGTGTAGTTACTGGGGATCAAACCTGGGTTATGAGCTTGCAAGGCAGGTGCCAGAACCACTGAGCTAAATCCTTGGCCCATCACATCTGGATTCTTGGTTAGTGCTGTAGTTTACATTTACTCTAAAGGTGATACAAATAAAATTAAGGGAGGTAGAATAGAATTTCAGAATAAAAATTTTAACTCACCTCCAAGTTAGAAAGCAATATTAAGCAAATTATTTCACACATCTGAACATTTTAAATGATAATTAATAGTGAATGCCATAGCTTTCCTAAAGGGCTTTACAAAGGTGAAAGCAGATTGTTCTACAGATGTTATTTTTCATATATTATGAAAAACTCCAGGTTCAAAATATTAAAATATCTGTTCACACTCCTCCTCAGTCTCTTATTTCTGTTGAGGACCAGTTTGTAAGAAAAATGATCTACATGAGACCAAAGGGAAAGAGGTAGATAATGTGGAAATGTTTGACTTCAAAGGAAAAAGTGCAGGTCAAAGTAAGAAAGCAGAAAGGTAAGGTCAAAGGAGCAGCATCCAGGAGGCCAACAAGTAGGCTGTGCCTCATGAGCAAGCTCCGCAAGGGCAGGCGCAGCACCCGCGCAGGAGCTGGGAGCCAGTCTCTGTGCTCTGCCTACCCTTACCCAACACTAGAGCAGGGAGTGGGCCTGTGCTAAAGGAGGATAGTCTTTTTATTCAATTTTTAAAATTTTTAATTAGCAAACAATTATATATGTTAATGAGGTAGTGTGATGTTTTGATATATACAATATGTATGATAGAATGATTAGGTTAACATATCCATCACCTCATATAATTAATTTTGCGATGAGAGCATTTAAAATCTACCCTCAGCAATTTTCTGATACATAATACTATCAATTATAGTCTCTATGCCATGTAATAAACCTGTCATGGTGATTCCTCCTGTCTAATTACACTCTGTGCCCTTTGACAAATCTCTCCCCCAGCCCCCTCCAGGAGGCACCATCTACTCTGTGTTTCTGTGAGACCAGGTTCTGTGCATTTCACAAGAAAACGAGATCCAGTGGTGCCACGTTTCCATCCCAGGCACTTCACTTGGCATATGTTCTCCAGGCTCATTCAGGTTGTTGCAAATAACAGGATTTCTGTATATGCTCAATTATCTACATGCCACATTTTAATTCATTCATCCACTGACTGACATTTAGGCTGATCCTGTGTCTTCAATGTTATGAATAATACGTCAATGAATGTGGATATGTAGATGTCTCTTCAAGGTACTGATTCATTTCCTTTCAGAATATGCCTAAGAGTGAGACTGCTAGATCACATGGGTTGTGTATTCTTACTGTTTTGAGGATCCCCACACTATTTTCCATAATGACTGCACTAATTTCCATTCTTACTGAGATTCCTTTTTCTCTACATCCCGGCAACAATTCTTACATCTTTTTGGTGGTAGCCATATTAACAGGTGTGGAGTATCTCATGTTTTTAATTTGCATTTCCCAATTTGCCAAGTGTTTCACTGTTGGCCATTTGTATGTCTTTATTTCAGAACTCTCTACTGAGGTCACTGAGCTATTTTTGAATCTTTAATTAGATTACATTTTAATGAAATTGAGTTGTTGATTTTTTTCTTATATCTTGGATACTAATCTTTTATCAGATGCTTGCAAGTATTTTCTCCCAATCCATAAATTCTCTCTTTATTCTACTAATTCTCTCCACTGCTGTCCAGAATCTCTTTAGTGTGGTGCTATCCCATTTGTCTAATGTTTTGTTGCCCATGCTTTTGGAATCATAACAAAAGAACTCACTGCCCATACCCATATCTTGGAGGGTTTTCCTTCATTTTCTTCTAGTTGTTTTATAGTTTTAGATCTTACATTCAAGTCTGTGATGATTCAACAATGTTAAATTTCATTTTCTTCTAGTTGTTTTATAGTTTTAGATCTTACATTCAAGTCTGTGATGATTCAACAATGTTAAATTTCATTTTCTTCTAGTTGTTTTATAGTTTTAGATCTTACATTCAAGTCTGTGATG
>PVIR01029547.1:0-21024 GCA_004026965.1 Petromus typicus | reverse complement strand
CTTGTATGGAGCTTGAGTTGGCACCACCAGAGTCTTGAACCTTTGTTTTTTTGTCTTCACAGCTATTAAAGAAAGACACCAAGATGAGTGCAAAGGTGAGTCCTTTACAAAATCTATTTGAGAGAAAGTTGTTTTTTGTTTTTGGCATGGCCCTTTTTTCTTTGCAGAGTCTCTTTCCTGCTATACAGCTTTCGGAAACAACAGCACAAATTTGAAAATATTCTCCTCCAGCCTCCCAATGTGATCTACTGATATAGGAAGAATTAGGCCCCTCTGAGTTCTTATCCATGTCTACCCAGCTTCCTTTCTCGTAGAACCCACCCGCTTCAGCTAATCTTGAAACACACTCAAGAGCAGAGGAAGATGCTGTAGGCCTGGACCCAGAAGCCTACTTTATGCTCCATGGGAACTCTACTCAGACCTGTCTATATTGTCTCCTTGGTACTCTCACTTCCTGTTCTTTGATCCAAGGTGTCTGGCCCATCGATCCTTTCCTTTTTCTCTCTTTGTTTTACCCATTTGCCCCTTTCTCCTCCAACACCCTTCCTAGTCTAGCCTGGACCTTGAGTTTCATCACTTGAATCACTCCTGTATTGCACCCATCCCAAAGTTCCTTTCCTCCTTGTCCTGGTCACCACCACTCCTCCTACACACATCCAGATGCGTCCTGGAGGGATGGTAATGATGGGAGAGCGATTGTTTGCAGCTGGCAGATATCTCAGGACCCTTATTCAGGGACTCGACCCATGCAGCTCTTTCTCATCGCCCTGGACAACCAAAGCCAGTCTCTGTTGTTCTACTGAAGCTCTGTATTGCTTACAACTCCCTGCTCACTCTGGATCACTTTACAGAGAAATATGTATAAATTCCACCTGACGTTGCCTTTCTCGGTTCCTACCTCTTCCCATTTCTTGTTCCTTTTGTTGCACGGATGGATGTTTGTCAGGGAGATAAATTGTGAGCAATGGAAACCCTAAGTGAATCTGCCTTTTGTTGTTTTGTTTTGAGATAAAGTCTTGCCCTGTAGTCCAGGCTGGCTCTGAACCAGCTTTGTGGTCCAGGTTGGCCACAAACTCATGCTCCTCCTGCCCCAGCCTCCTGAGTGCTGGGACTACAGGTACATACCACTGTGAGCAGCCCTAATGTGGCTTTGTCCCTGTAACCCAGATGAAGGGTGATCTTCCTAGTTGGGGGTCAGCCGGTAATGTTATCTTCTCAAGGGCCCAGGATCTTTTCCTTCCTCTCTTCTCCATCCTAGTTCACCCATGCCATTTTCCTTGTGGTTATGGCATGGCCACCAGCTACATCCTGGGTAGCAGCCTTCCTCATTCCTTCCCAGCAGGAGAAAGAAGTGGCTTCTGGCAGCTCTCTCAGAAAAGTAGAAACTTCTTTATGAATCCCCAACAAAGGACTCCTTAGTCTTATTGGCCAGAATCAGATTACATGTCCATTGATGGGCCAATCAGTGTCTGAAGAGCAGAGGCTTTGCCGATTGGCTTGGCCTAGTTAAGCCCACCCTGGAGTAGCTTTTCCACCCCTAGACCTGGTGGAGAAAGGAATAGGGTGTGGCTGTTGGTTCACATACACACACACCTGGGTCAGAGCATTTCTGTGGAAGGTATATGCTGTTTCTCACACTCAGACTGCAAACACTCCTTGCCAAGACCTTCTACAGTTTCCTTAATTATCTCCTTTTTCCATTGCACTGATCATCTCTTTTTCACCAGCCCTTTCTCATCATTGTTTCAAATTGGTTTCATTTTTACTTTCTGCAGAACAAAATAATATCTCATGTGTGGTAGAACAGCTGCTACCTTGCGGTTTTCATCACCTTTGAGATAGGCGGAGAGTGGGGGGTGGTAGAGATATCTGCAGCTCATTTTTCCATTTTCTCCTCCCTGAGTCATTCTTGACCTACTGTACCGTGGCTTCTTTTTTGATCATTACACTGATGTCAGACTTCTCTGGGCCACTAACAATTCCTCTAAATTGTAAAAAATTATATTTTTGTGACAATTTAAATATGTGCACATAGGACAAAATTTAAAAGATGTGAAACATGAACAGTCAAAAGTAAGTCTTTCCGGGCCAGGGAGTTAGCTCAGTGGTTCCAGCACCTGTCTTGCAAGCACAAGGACCCGAGTTCAATCCCCGTTAACCACATACCATACTGGGCATGGAGACTCACGCCCAGCAGCAAGCAGTACCACATACCACAGTGCCAGGCGTGGTGGCTCATGCTTGTAATTCCAGCACTCGGGAGGCAGAGGCAGGAGGATTGCTGTGGTGTGAGTTTGAAGCTGAGCTCAGGGCCAGCCTGAACCACAAAGCGAGACCCTGTCTCAAAAAACCTAAAAAAACAACAAAAAAAAGCAAGTCTTTCCACGGTGCTATTTGGACCTCTGTTGACCTTTTGTTTGTTTTGAGAACTGAAGATGAAACCCAAGGCCCTCATACTGAGCTGTGTTCTCAACCCTTCTTTTATTTTTTGAGACAAGATCTTGCTAAGTCATGTGTTTTCCAAACCGAGCTCAAACTTGCTACCCTCCTGCCTCAGCCTCACAGCGTTGGGATGACAGGCTTGTGCCAGCACATCTAGCTGTGACCTCCTTACCAAATACCACGGTATCTCATGCTGGGGCTCCTTCTACTCTCAGGATCTTTTATGTTACAAACAAACAAACGATAGAAAGGCTGCACTAATGTTGAGCTTCTCTACACTTCCCAGTAACAAGTCCATCAGTCACTGACTTTCTCTTCTGTCTTATCACCTTAGCAACTTCTTTGATTCTTTTTTTCCTCTTGATCTTTTAAAAACACTTGTAGACTTGGATTCCTCTCTAGACAACTGTTTCTGTTTCTTTCATATATGTTTGTGGTACATAGTGATTATACTCACCCTAGGGAGTTGGTAGATGAACATAACACATCTTAATTCTTCTTATCTCTTCTTCCCCTCTCTTTCCTCCCTTCCCTGGTGAGCTGTTGCCTACCACAGACCAAAAGCAACAGAGCCAACTGATTGTGGGCTGGAATCTCCAAAGCCAGGAGCCCAAAACCTTTTTGCTTTATAAGTTTACTTCTTCCGGTATTTGTTATAATGACAGAAAGCTGACTAACACAGCTCTCGATCACCTTCTTCTTGACATCTCAGCGTTTCTGCTTGTCTCACTGGAGACAAGTCTGTCTCCACAGCCGTCATTGTCAGTTGTGTGTTCAGGGGAATCCCAATTGGGTCTGCTGAAGCAGGTCTTTCTCATCTCTTTCTCCTCTCCCGCACTTTCTCATCTCTACACAACCAGCAGCCTGTTGCTCATCATCGTTTAAAGATCCCATTAGTGCCTCAAATTTATGATAGTCCAAGCTGGGCTTGCTTTTTACCTGCCCAAATTTCCTTCACTTGGGTCCTTCAGGAGCACGCTGTGATTGCCAGCTACCAATGCATAAGCGTGTGTTGCCTTCAGACTTGGCTTGAAGGCTACAGTGTTAACAGTGTTGTAGAAGTGGTACTTGTATCTGTGGAATTTATTGATCCTTGAGTCCGTAATATGTCCTCCATCTTTCAGTTGTCTTACTTTTTGCCTCCTCATTTCTTCTTTGCTTATTTAATTCTTTTCTTCCTCACCTTTATTCTGGATACTTACCCTCCTCTGGATCATTCTCTCCCTGCTTGGGTAGAGATGACAGTCCTGCTTTCCAGGGCATGACATATTGTCTTTGTTGGTCTGCTCAAAGGCCCTCATTGCATTTATCATTATTTATTATCATTATTGTGGGAGGGATTTTGCATTTATTATTATTGTATTTATTATTGCATGTATTATTATTATCATTATTGTATTAGGGATTTAATAAGGGACTTTTGCGCTGAGCTCCATCCCTGGCTCTTTTCTATTTTTTATTTTCAAACAATATTTCTCCAGGTCAGTAAGTTCCCCAGGCTCAGCTTGAACTTGCTGTCGTCCTGTCTTGGCCTCCTACAGTACTGGGATTGTAAGGTGCACCACCACAATTTACTTCTACTTATTTATTTAATTCCATGATTTCTTCACCCCCTTACTCATCCAGCCAAAGACAGCTGTTCTGATGTATTAAATGCTTTTTTTTGTGTTTGCATGCATTTATGACAAAATGTTTTTCTATACATGCTGTTTGAATTTACTTGGAGTAAATTTGAATTTGCAGTGTACGTGTGTGCATGCAAGTCTGTGAGTTAAAACACATGCGGGTATTTGTGTGCTTTCACCACAGCTGGGTACAAAGCTTTACCCCCGTCACTCTCTTCTGTCACCCTTCATCATTCCTGCCCCTTCCTGCTCCTGACACCTGCAACTCCTGTGTGGTATTTCACACAGTCGGGTTTTATTATAACGTATGTCTTACTGTCTTTCTTTTTTCTGCTCTATTGTATTTCGAGGTATCAGACACAGTTCACCTGCTACATATCCATTTATTCCTGACCAAAAGCCCGAGGACAGGATGTTGTTATTACTTGTGTTTTGTAGGGGAGGAAAATGAATGGAATGTAAATTGTCCTAAGAAACAGGAATGGGAAATCAAGAGACAGAGAGGGGCGGAGACCCCACCTGACTGTGAAGGCCTTTATTCACATCTAGACCCAGCTAATCCTGTCCATGTAGTTGTTTTGCTGTTTTTGCTACATCAAGAGCTTTTCAGAGCCCTCTCTTTGGAAGGGACACCTCTTGCGTGTGAATTCCCTGCGCCCTTTGTTTCTCTCCTCTCTGGTTACCTTCTGTCTTCCAACTTCAAACACACGTGTGTGCACGTCTTATTCACCTTAGTGTCCCCGAGCATCTGGCTGATGACTCAGAGTTTGGCCTCGCTGTCATAACTTGTGTCTAGATGTACTCCTAAAGCCTCACGTGGTCATAGGTGGGGCTTTTCAGAGGCAGCTGGACTTAGCATGTGTATATTGGGTTTAAGTGTCGGGTTCTGCTCCCGAGGGCTTCTCATCTGGCATCGAACCACGGGCAGGGGTCATCCCGAGGAGATGAAATGGTGGAGAAGCCTTTATTGCCAGCGCTCTCAGCACTTATATACAGCCCCACTTCCTTGTTTTCAACCGCCCCAAACCAGCCCCAAACCAGCCCCATAGGGGGTAGTCTTTGTCTATTTGTTTTCCTTTAATCACTGTGATGGAGTCAGCATTATTTAGCCTCAGGGGACCCCACTTTAAGAGTGTATGGTGCTGGGATTGATTGACAGTGTGATGATGCTAGGACCAAGGGAGCCCCGCAATGACTGTGAGTGCTGCCTGGCCTAAGGGCAGGGTGCCCAGCTAGAAACAAGGGACAGAATTAGGGCTACTGTTGTAGCATGCTCCTTTCTGCCTGCCAGGAACTGTTTCCCTTCTGCAATGCCCCTTTGCTATGCCACTTTCCTTGAAGCCAGCCAACTATTATCTGAAACCTCTACAGACTGTGAACCAAAGTAACCTTTCCTCCGTTAACTCTGGGTGTCTAGTACTTTTTCTCAGCAATGAGAAAAGTAACTAAGACACCAAGTGTCAGTTGACTAACTGATAGGCTGGCTCAGAGGCGGCTGAGCAGCCTTGGAGTGACACCCAGAGCTTGGGTGGTCAGTGGAAATGTGGAGGAAAGAAATCACACGGCAGAGGTTCCTGAAGAAAACTAGCTGTGACTCAGATGCTGGCTCGAGTGGGAAGGCGCACAGGGACCCCCAGGCACAACAGCCCTTTGATCTCAGAGAATGTTTCTGAAGGACAGGAGTGACACCCAGAACCACAGCTTTTCTGGCTGGCAGCCTGGTAGCCATTGTGGGGCCTCTAGCCTTTGCCCAGAAGTTCCGAGGACAGTAGGTCAAGTGTGATAGATGACTGGGTTTCGGCAGAGCATGAAGATCCGAGGCACAATGAGACAGCCGGCAAGAAATGCCTCCCACCCCTGCATTTCTTCTGGATCTGAAACTAGAAGGAGAGGATGACGCTTCTGGCAGAGGGTGGCCATGTAGGACATAAGCATGAGGGACTGTCCACTCTGCGAACAGGGGAAAGAGAACAGCAGGTTGAGGAAGAGCTTTGGAATATGCATGGGGGCGGGATGAGGAAGGAAGGTAGTGAATTGTGAAGAGGAAGCTGTGGTGCTGTGAAGTGGGAGAAGGTGAAGGAGTGAGTTCAAAGCTGGTCCAGGGTGTGTGAGTCCAGAAGGACGGGGCCAAGATGCCTTTGAACCTGTGCTGCAAAGGCCTTGGATGACCCACGGACCACATGCCTTAGTGAAAGACAGACATGGGACTGGGAGAGGTGAGAGGAACGACAGTTGTCACCCACAGGTGTGAGGAATCTAGATGATTTGAGGACAGCCAACAGAGCATAGTTGGAGTAGAGAGTCCCAGAGGCAGGACAGCAGGGGACCCACACAGCTCCTGCCCTCTCGGGAAATCCCTATCCTATGTAGAGCTGTTGGAAGTCACTGTATATGTCTGAGTAGATAGTAGGTGCTTGTGTTTCAGAGTTTTAAAGGATTATCAGAGACCTGAGGAGCCCTCTTCCCCCAGTGCCCTGCTTCTCAGCTCCTTGTGAGAACATGTCACCAGTGCCTACTGGTTTCTTGGGTCGCCTTTTAGGGACATTTAAGAATATACAGTACATATTTTCCCTTCAACTTTCCTCCTTTATGCTAAGGATGGTGTGTGTACAGCTGGACTGTTCAATACGTTACTTTTTTTACCCAACAATATATCTTGGAGAGCATTTGTTTTCAATACATAAAGTTTCTGTGTTCTAGCTATGTACTACTAGTCTATTTTACAATTGTACTGTAACTTACACACTCACCTGCTTTATAGATTATTTGGTCTTTTTGGATATAAGTAAGGCTATAATAAGGCCAAGCCATTCCACCAGTGTAGCTCTGTGGGACCCAGTTTTCCAGATGGATTTGACAGAGTGAAGGATATTAGCATTCTATCTATGCTAAATATTTCCAAATTGCTCTCCATACATTAAGCAGCTTAATTTTCCATTTTGATACTGGGAATTGAATTATATTCCCAGCCTTCGAAAATTTTTCATTTTGAGAGATGGTCTTGTTAAGTTGCTAAAGTTGTCCGGAGTAAGTCCAAACTTCTGCTTCAGCCTTCCAGAGGGCTGGAATTACAGGTATGTGTTATCACATCTGGCTTGGTTGCCTGGGTTATTTTGTTGTTGTTTGTTTTTTCCTCTATGATAGATTTCTGTTGCTGTTACAAAATGCCTGGTGATATCAGCTTAATAAAGGAAATGGTTTATTTTGGTTCATGATTTCAGCAGTTCCAGTCTGTGGTTGCTTAAGCTTTGAGCTTTGTGCTTTGGTTGCCCAGTCCATCATAATGGGACCATGTGACAGAGATGGTTTGCCTGATGGCAGCCAGGAAGCAAAGCAGGGCTTGGGACTCCATATTCTGTTTGAGGGCATATCCCAGTGACCTGACTTCTCCCAAATAGGCCCCAGATCTTCAACGTTCCACACCTCCCCTTGATGCCCTGGCAGGAAGCAACCTTTGAACATGCCATGTGTTCACGTGGGTTGTGGGAGCATTTCAGATCAGGCTGTAGCCTCCTTTCCTCTCCCGCATCTGAAGATCTCTGCTTTCCCTTCCATGCCATTCTATCATCATACTTTTGGGCCTTGTAAACAGCAGATGAAAAATATGAGCTTGATCTTTTTGATTGTTTAAAATGAACTTTCTTTCTCCCAAAGCAGTGGTCTCACACCTATCTTCATGCTTCATGCATAAAGTTCTTCTGTCGTAGTGAGGTTACATTTTCTTCTACGTTTTCCACCTTTAAATCCCTCTTTTCTTTTTTGTTTTTTGTGAGTTGACAGAATCCATTCTCTTAATCCTAATTTTCTGTGAACTACATTTTCAGGCCTGAAATACCCAAAACCTTCCTGTGTCCTTCTTCCCTGGCAGAAGATAAGTCTAAAATTACAATCCCCAGTGGTGTGTGTGTGTGTGTGTGTGTGTGTAGGCAGTCAGGTAGAGTCTCCTGGCCAATGTGGGGGCTGAAGAGAGAAACTTTTACCCACAGGGTCATTTCCAGTGGAGGGTGTAAGTCAAGGCCAGCATGTGGCTTAGCCGCAGCCGTGATCAATCCTGAGAGAGGCTGCACTGCTTTTTGGATGCTGGCTCCCAGACAGGCTCTGGAGAAGCTTGTACTTCCGTGTTGCTAGCGAAGGTGAGCAGTGTTGCTGTAAGTGAACTCCTCAGGGAACGCAATGGTTCACAGCCCCTAAGTCCCTGAGCAAGATCCTTTATACTTAGAATATAGCTGTGTGACACGGAATGACACTGTCTTCAGGGATAGACTGCGTATACACTGTACAGATGAGGTGTGTAATATGTAGGTTTGTGTAAGTTCTTTCTGCGATGTTTGCACAATGACAGAATCATCTAACAATGCATTTCTCTGAACAGCATTTCTCAGAACTCTTCGCTGTTAAGTGACTTATGACTTTTCTGTTTTCCAGACTGAAATCTAACTGGTGTCTCATGGTGTTTGCAAAACATATAGAGTTAACTGTGTAATGATGATACAAAGTTCAAGAGGGAAAAAATGGAAGTATACTGTCATAAGGCTGCTACATGTGAAATGCTATAATATTGTTTTAATATTGGGGATTAAAATATATCCAATAAAAAGCCTTACAATTATCCATAAAAAGTTGGTGCTAATAGAATTACAAGAAATGCTTTTAGTGTAAAAGGGAAGAAGAGAGAAATAAGAACAGATTGGGTAAATTAAGAAGATTTTAACTGGGTTTGGGTCAAAACTCAGCCAAATCAATAATCTCAGGGTTAACTGTTCTGTAAATTCTGTAACTAAATGGCACAGGTTGTTAGACTGAATCAAAAGTGACACCTACCCAGATGCTACCTATGTAATACTCACTATATAAAATCAGTCAGATTAAAAATAAAAGAATGGGAAAAATGTATTGTGATAACATTAATTAGCAGAAATTGGAAGTAAATTGTTAATAGCAGACAAAGTAAATCGCAAGCAGGGCAAAAACATATTACCAGGAACAAAAATAGTTATTTCATAATGATGGGAGAAAAGAAGAGACATAACTGTCCTAGCAAGTATATGTCTATTAACAGTTTCAAAATACATGGGAGGCTGGGCAGGGTAACTCACGCTTGTAATCCCAGCACTTGGGAGGCAGAGGCAGGAGGATCACTGTGAGTTTGAGGCTTGCCTGGGCTACAGAGTGAGCCCAAGGCCAGCCTGAATTACAAAGCGAAACCCTGTCTCAAAAAAAAGAAAAAAAAAAGAAAACATGAGAAGAAAACTGCAGAACTAAAAGGAGAAATGCACAATGCTGCACTATGATTATGCTCAGAGCTTTTACTTCCCCTCGGTAATTCTGGAACAATTAGAGAACAAATGAGCAAAGATGTAGAAAACCCGCCAGCACCATTAGCCAGCCTGACCAGCATCCGCGGGGACGCATGCTCTTTTCACATATGCACGAGCACAACCAAGCATGTGCGTCAGCTTCCCACCTCCGTGACCACCGCCCAAGATGAATCAACTCCTAGTGAGGAAAAGGTCATTTTAGCTCAGTTTTGGCGGCTTCGGTCCATGGTCAGTGAGAGCATTCCAGATCTGAAATGTGATCCCGTCACTCCGAGTCATAAACCGTATCTCAATATCTTTAAAAGGACTTACACCATGAAAAGTGTATCCTTTAATCATAGTGGAATTAGAAAAGAAATCAACAATAACAAAAGATGTAGAAATTCCACAGACATTTGGAAGACATCTTGGACCAAAACCAGAGCAGTGGACAGAAGAAGAGGGGCAGAAGCAGCGGAGGGAGGTCACAGATGGGTCCCCAAGGTGAAGGAGAGAGACCCTCTGAGGGGACAGCAATGTCTAACACTCAGTGACATTCAAGAACTGAGCTTAAGGGATGGAGATGACTAGTAAAGATGATTTTAAAAATCACTTTGGATTATATTGAGTTGCTGTGTAGATGGAAAAAGTGTACTTGAGCCAGACATGGTGGCTCAGGGCTGTGATCCCAGCACTCTGGGAGGCTGAGGCAGGAGGATTACGAGTTTGAGCCCAGCTTTGTCTCCACACTGAGCCACATCCCTGGTCCCTATTAGGTTTTAACATTTCACTTTGAGATAGGGTCTCCCTACGTCATTCGCTTTCCCAGGTTGCCCTTGAACTACAGTCCTCCTGCGTCAGTCTCCTTGACAGATGAGATGGCAAGTGAGCGCCTCCAGCCTGGCGTGTGGCCATGATGGCTTCTCGGGTGTCTGGGGCTGGCTGCTCGCATGGCTCATCAGAACACTGGCTGGTCCTCCGGCCCACTCTTCCCTGTGGGATGTCGGGCCTGCTCTCATTTTGGTGCCCGTATTTCAGCCTGAGAGGAAGTTCGGCGTGGTGGTGGTTGGCGTTGGCAGAGCCGGCTCGCTGCGGATGAGGGACCTGCGGAGTCCACACGAGTCCTCGGCGCTCCTGAACCTCATCGGCTTTGTGTCCAGGTGCTTCCCTTGCTCCGGGCCTCATCACTCATCACAAGTGCAGTGAGGGATGCAGCCCCGGGATGTGGGGATTTTCCTGAGCTGGGGAAGAGGAGGAGGCAGCCTGGGAGGTCCCACGTCTAGATGGGTCTGGTGGAGGAGCGCTGCGCCTGCGGCTCGGAGGGAGCGAGCATGGTGCAGGCTGCAGAGCAGAGAGCGGGGCAGGAGGGCAGGAGGGCCTGGCCCTCCGAAGGGGCACAGCCAGCGTGGGCTGGTGGGCCTGGCAGAGCTTTGGTGTGTGCCAGCTGTGTGATGTCACCAGAGCAGCCATCCTTAAGTGGCCCTGGGCTTTCCACACGTTATACCATCCTAAGATCCTCATGTACCTAAGTTTACAGATAAGGAGCTGAGCCTCAGAAAGATTTCATCATTAGCTTACAGTCACACAGCTGGAAGAATTGAAGAGGTAGATTTGAAGCAAGTCAGCCTGATTCCCAAGCCCAAACTAAACACTACATGTTTTTTTCTCGTTGGTAACTTTGAGCCATTATTATTATTATTATTATTATTGTTATTACTATTATTATTTAAGGGGGTACTAGGGATTGAACCTCACTAGGACCTCAGTACAGCACTATATCCTTAGTTTTTCCTTCTTTCTTTCTCTCTTTTCTTTCTTTTCAATTTTTGACACAGGATCTCGAGTCACTAAATTACCCAGGCTGGGCTTGAATTTGCAAACCTCCTGCCTCAGCCTCTCTCATTGCTGGGGTGATAGGCATGGACCATCGCACCCAGCTGAGTCCCACTTTTCTTTAAGGATTCATTAATTTCTTATAACTTGAAGAAAACCAGACTTACTGCCCTGTTTCTTCTCTTCCCTGACCTGTTCTCAAGTCACACACACACACACACACACACACACACACACACACACACACACAAACACACCCTGTCCAATTTAACCTTCTGACGTCATCTATCAGTAGTCAGTGTGAGCTGTATCCCGACAGATGCTGGGCTGAGGGTGGAGATGTGCAGTGAGCAATTGAGGGAAATCACTATTGTCTAGTGCTTGAGGGAGAGAAAGTGGATACATACTTTTGTAAAGCATAAGTAGCTTTGTGATGGTCAATGCAGGTGATTTTTCATATTTTAATTCCCGAGACAACTGTCTTCTAGCCCACCTGTCTCAAGGCAGCCCCCATTTTAAGGATTGGAAGTGGGTTGAAGACACAAGGAGGCCTCTGAAGGACGGAGTCTGCTCAGGGCATCTTCTCTTTGGAATTTGTCCAGGGTGCAAAGAACAGGAGACCTCAGTTTTTAGTTGGTGGCAAACTGCTGCATTCTGGGGCCAGGGATTTAGCTCAGTGGTTCTGGCGCCTGTCTCGCAAGCGCAAGGACCCGGGTTTGATTCCCCGGTAACCACATAACAATACTGGGTGTGGTGACTCACACCCAGCAGCAACCAGTACCACACACCACAGTGCCGGGCGTGGTGGCTCACGCCTGTCATCCCAGCACTCGGGAGGCAGAGGCAGGAGGATTGCTGTGATGTGAGTTGGAGGCTGAGCTCAGGGCCAGCCTGAACCACAAAGTGAGACCCTGTCTCAAAAAAACCTAAAAAAACCCCAAAAAAACAAACAAAAAAAGCTGCTGCACTCTGGGCAAAGGTTGAGAGCCCCCAGGGCTAAGGTGGGAGCTTTTCTTTCCCCTGAAGCCCAGTTTTCTGCCAGTACATTTCCAGGCCAGACAGGGAACTCCCAGACCCCCAGCTCATACCCCGCACAACTGAATCCCTGACCCCCAAGACAGACTTGATTAAGTAAGCCACCTCCCCAGGAGGGCCATTTGCAAACCTGGTGGTGGCGAGTCCACGGCACATGTGCCATGGTTGGCCTCTTTGTGTCACTGAAAGCTCTAAATGCTTTGCCATCCCCGCCCGATCAACTGTCCCCCTTACCTCCCCTGAGTCACCCACCCCACCTTCCCGCATGTTGTCACAATGCTGTGTTGTTGGGGTGCGTGTCTATCTCTCTTCCTCCCTCTGCCAAAGTGTGAGCTCTTTGGAAGGCGAGAATTTTAATTTACTCTCCATGATTTCTTCTGCAGTGCTTGGCATGTTGCCAGCAAACGTAAGTATTGGTTAAATTGGAGGTTACCATGGTCCAGGGGAAGGAACCCAGCACCGTGTCCCATGGGAGCCCAGCCTCCTCAGTGTCTCTGCCTCCTGCGGCCACTGTGGGCTTGAGCCTTGTGTTGGCTGCCCCAGGGCTGCTGGAACTGGCAGTGGCACAGCGATCACGTCTCATGAGATAAAAGCACATCATTCTCATTCACAGGCTGAGGTCCTGGTGGTGTGAGTGGCAGGGTTGGCACGTGATGCCAGGTCCTGTGACTTCACCGCTACGGCTTTTTCCTCACTCCTCAGTGGAAAGTACCCTGGAAACGGGAGAGGGAGATTTATTTCTTCATTTCAACGCTGGGAGGAGGGGAGAAGGATGGTGCTTATTCATTTGGGAGTTTCCTTTTAGTGTATATGTTTGCAGTACACAGCATAGTCGCCTCGGCGAAGTGGCACATACATACATTGCGTCTTAATCATTCTGCCTTCTTCTGCGTTCCATATTTTGTTGTTGTGGTTGTTGAAAAATAGACGGCAGCTTGGGAACATCAATGGCGTTCCGCAGATTTCCTTGGAAGACGCTCTCTGCAGCCAGGAGGTTGAGGTCGCTTACATCTGCAGTGAGAGCAGCAGACACGAGGACCACATCAGGTGGGCTTCTCCTGCGGCTGGCTTTACTTCTGGGTGAAAATGCATCTTGGTAGTCAACGGGAAAATTATGATCACTCTGCAGCCTTAAAAGAATGGTTTCCCCGAAGGGCGTGTCATAGTGGAGTATTTGCCGAGCCTGGCAAGGCCCTGGGTTTGATCCCAGCACTACTAAAAAATCTAAAAATAAAAATAACTATCAAAACGTTAAAAAATTCTTATTGTCAGTTTTAAATATTGTGAAAAATGAAAACAGGTACAAGTATATTTATTCAGTGTGCTATCTAACTTGAAACATTAGGAATTAGTGGGATTTGTTGGTAAAAAATGCAAGTTGGAACAGAGTTACCTCCTTTTTATTATACAACTTAGGATGCAGAACCCCATCATTTGATCTTTGCACTTTCAGTGCCGGGCTGTGTCTCAGTTAGTCTCTTTTCTGGGAAATGTTTTTTATTTTGTGAGGTGATCGATCAAGGACACAGTTGTGTCATTGAAGAGAGGAAGTGACACTTTATAGAACAACAGGAACAGCCCCCGCCCCACCTTGTGAATGCGAAGAGCCAAGAGCTTGTGAAAGCCAAGAGTCCTTTAAGCGACTGCTGGACCGCTGGGCACCTGTGCGGAAGAGCAGCCCCAGCGGGACCTGGGTCCTTCGGGAGGGAAGAGCAGGCTGGTTCTTGTGTCAATTTCCCCTCCAGGTCCCCGCACTAAGCCACAGCTGCCACCACCCTGCTGTGCTCAGTGGGGGCCCTACCTTTCACTGGTCTAGCCCTGGAGTGGATCAAAACTTTCCCTGCCCCAGAGTAGCTTTCTTTGAAAAAGCAATCATGTAACTCGCTGTTTAGAAATGCCCAGACCCTGTTATGAAGAGCATAAATCCAGACCCCTGACAGCATTCCAGGTCCTTCGCAGTCAGGTCCCCCTGCCTTTCTAATCCCATTTCCCTCTCTTCTCTGGGGCCTACTTCCCTGCCACACAGAAATTTGCAAATAGACAAAGCCCCACGACACGCCCAGGCCTCTGCATCTGCTATTTAGATTTACCCTTGGAAAACTCCCACTCCTACGTCGAGACCCTATTCACATGTCACTACAAAACCTTTTCAGACTGCTTCAGGCAGCACTTACTGCTCTGAGTTCTGCAGTCTTTGTTTACAGCTGTGACATGGTAACAGGTAATTTATTTGTTAATGTAGCTTTCTTTTCTAGAGTAACTGGTGAACAGGGGAAAATAGCACTTGATGAAAAAAAATTGCTGGATAAATATTCCGATGTAACTAGAATGTCACAGGAAGTGCAGAGCAGCACAAGGCTGGGCGTTTCCTCCAGAACCCCGCCGCCATTTGTGATGCCTGTGCAGTCCTGCTATCTATCCCACAGAGCATCTTAGCGAAGCTTATTCGAAGTGTGCTTTCTCTGTATTTTTCTCTTTCCCCAAAGGCAGTTCCTTAACGCTGGCAAGCACGTCCTGGTCGAGTACCCCATGACACTGTCTGTGGCGGCAGCTCAGGAGCTATGGGCCCTGGCGGAGGAGAAAGGTGACTGTGTTGTCTATCTGAGCAAACCCTCCGCCTGCCGAAGGGTTCTGCTGCAGGATTTCATCAGTCTTCTTTATGCTTTTTCAACCCTAACCCCACTTTAGACCCAGTACCTTGGCTAACCTGGTCTTTGGGCTCCTAACGCCTTCCCACTCCACGCTGTAGTACCCGTGGAAGGCTGCTCAGAGGGCTGAGGGGTGGGTGGGCTTTGAAGACTTTGACCAAGGATTATTATCTTCTTCTGATCTCAGGGGAAAAAAATTCACTTCCACCTGTACTAGGGTCCAAACATATGATACTTTACAAATGGAAAAATAGCCAGATCTGAGTAATTATATAGAGATAGGTAGTTTTTGTTGTTTTACCAAAGGAGAGGCTATTTATTAAATGTTTACTATATGTAAGAAACTTGTATACTCTCTTAAGCACTTCTTATTCTGAATTATCCAAAAACCCTTAGCTATAGACATTCTACTCTTTTTCCTATTGCTATAACAGAACACTTGAGCCTGGATAATTTATAAAGAAAAGAGGTTTATCTAGCACATAGTTCTGGAGGCTGGAAGTCCAACATCAGATGACTGCCTCAGTGGCTTTTGGTGAGGGCCTCTTGCTGCTTCATGCCACACAGGAGAGGGGAGAGAAAAGCAATCACAAAGAGAAAAGGGGTGAAGTCTTACCAGAGCTGACCCCATCTTGTGAGAACCATAACTCGTATGAAAAAGAAGTTAATTCACTCACTGGCCAGATCTCTCCCCACTCCCAACATTCCTACTTGGAGACCAGGAATCAACAGTTGATGAGAACAAGTCACGTTTAAAGCCTGTGTAGCTGCAGGGATTTTCTGTAGCTTATGTACTGAGAACCATGGCTTGAAGATCTTAAATAATCCCTGCAAGGCCACAGAGCTAATACAACATGACTGGAACGTGTGAGGTAGAAATTAGAATCCAGTACTAATAATGTGACTGTGAAATGGGAGGTGGAAATTGGAATCCAGTCCTGCTAGTTCTTAAAGTCTTTGTTCCCTAAGCTTGGCTGCTCTCCTGAGGTTTTTATTTCTACAGTGGGTGGATCAGCTCCTCTGAGAAGTCAACCAGAACATTTAGGGACTAAAGGAAATCATTAAACAAGGTTTAAAACACAAATTCTTTCATCTCAATCCATAAACAGAACATGCTGAACAGTTATTAGAGTCACCAAAGAAAGCACCTGTTCCTACCACTTGGAGAGAGACCAGTCCTGCTTCATCCAATCTCTTATTTGTCTCCTGTGCAGTGTTCTTGCATAGTGCTCACCTGGAGTTAATCTAGACTTTCACCTCGAAGGAAAGGCAAGGGTAGAGGATAAGTTCAGTGACATAAGAGAGACACAAAACAAAACCAAACCCCAAGCAGCTGGGTGCTGTGGTACATGTCTATTATCCTGGCTATTTGGAAGGAGGGAAGATCTCAAATTCAAGGCCAGGCTGGTCAGTTAAGTAAATCCTATCCAGAACATTAAAAAAAAAATAATTGTAAAGGACTGAGGAAGTAGCTTCATGATGGAAGCATGAGGCTTGCATAGGTTGGATTGCTAGGATTGTTCGGCTTCCCTGCCTTTGCTGTAAACAAAGCAAACAAAACAAAATGATCAGAACAGAAAAGCAAGCTGGAATGTTGAACACTACAATATAAGGTTCTTCAAAAGATAATGTCTCAATTAGAGTGATTTTTTTTTTTTTTCAAAGAGGGAATAGCTAGGAGAGGGGGCAAAACTGCACAAACTGTCTCAGCAGACCATCGAGGCCAGGATCATCCTGATATCAATATTGCCCTCTCTGGGTAGATGCAGAAACAATGGCCCTGTGTAGTTCCCTTCCCCGAGACTCAGAAGCCTAATTAAATGAGGAGAAAGATACAGATTGCTGAGGGATGTTCTACAGATTGTCTGGCCAGTGCTCTCAGAACTGTCAAGAACAAGGAACTTCCCAGCCGAAGAGGAGCATAAGCAGACTCGGAAACAGGAAGAGCCGCCAGGCCAAAACATTTTTACAGCTTCCTTAATCCAAGACTGTAGTTCTAAGCCATTCTCCTCTTTATAGAGATCATTTTATAATCATTTGGTCGTGCCAGTTCCTTAAAGGCTCCTATTAGGTCCTTTCCTTAGATTTTAGGGCCCTCTTTGGTCTTTGCATGTCTTAAGATATTGTTTTGTCCCGCACTGCCCTCTGCTGTTCAGAATACAACTCAACACCCTGCTGCCTCAGACCCTTCTTTGGTATCATGTTGCCTTTGGGGACAGGTGGGCACCATCTTAGATTTTCCTTTCTGTTGTAAGCAGAGACCGAGGGCCACCTTCACCAGGAGTGTATCATACCGGCTCCTGCCCTCGGCATTCTAAGTGCCACGTGTCTTGTGCTGGAGGAAGACAGATAAAACCTTTCGGATGCACAGCTGGATATAGCTGATGGTAACTGGTTCTTTATTCGTTTGTTGTCATGACAGGAAAAATTTTGCATGAGGAACATGTGGAACTTTTGATGGAGGAATTTGCATTCCTGAAAAAAGAAGTGGTGGGGAAAGAGCTGCTGAAAGGATCCCTCCTCTTCACAGGTCAGTTGTGTGCAGGGTCACAGGTCACACGTGAGGTCGCAGGACATTGAGACAGCAGGACAGCACAGCTCTACACACTTACATAAAAGGACTTCCGGAGTGGCTTCAGGAAGTGGCAAGGATGATGGGATAAGTGTGTTCTAAGTGAGGGGGCAGTGTGCCTAATGGCAATGTACTTTTTAAGGAATTATTTTTCATTTAAATACATACGTATTTTTCAACCACACATCGTGAGCATATAAATCTACAGAATACATTAACAACATCCTGGAACTTTTTATTAATTTTGCTGGATTGACTGGCGTTGCCAGGAGAATTGCTTATTTTATTAGCAGAACTGAACATAATAAAACAGATGAAAGACAGATGACTTCTGTGAGTGTTTACATGTAGCCATCTGAACTGTCCCCAGTGCTGGCGGTCATCATGCAGGACCTGCTGATCCTGTAAGGCAGGATCTCCCAGCCTTGTCCCACCACGGCCTGAAGCCGCTCTTCCTGGGCCGCTTGTTTTTCCCAGTGCCTATGGCCTTTGTGGTTCCCCCACAGCTACCCCCCTGGAAGAAGAGCGGTTCGGCTTCCCTGCCTTCAGCGGTATCTCTCGTCTGACCTGGCTGGTCTCCCTGTTTGGGGAGCTTTCTCTTGTGTCTGCCACTCTGGAAGAGCAGAAGGAGAAGCAGTATGTGAAAATGACCGTGTCCCTGGAGACTGCGAAGAAATGGTACGTTGTAGAAACCCAGAGGAGGAAATATCCGGTCCCCGAGGGTGTCCCCGAGGGTGAGTTACGGGGGCCCCTGAAGAGAGCCACATCTTGGCATCCACCCCAGCAGAGTTGCCTGCTTCTGTGGAAGGCTGAGATGTCACTGACTGACTGATTTCTTTTTTTTTGAGACAGGGTATCGCTTTGTAGTTCAGGCTGACCTTGAGCTCAGCCTTGAACTCACAGCAATCCTCCTGCCTCTGCCTCTCAAGTGCAAGGATTACAGGCGTGAGCCACCACGCCTTGCACTGTGGTGTGTGGTTCTGATTGCGATGGCCGTGAGTCTCTATGCACAGTATTGTTGTAGGTGGTTACCGGGGATGGAACGCAGGCCCTTGCGCTTGCAAGGCATTCACCAGAACCACTGAGCTAGATCCCCGGCCAGACACTGATTGATTTCCTAGTTCAGCCATGCTGCAAGGCAAAGGAGACCCACATAAGCCATTTGTTGTGGGTACGTAGTGGCTTCCACAACACAAGCCGGCTGCCAGTGTCATGTAACAATGAATAAGAGCTGGTCTATTTATATTTGACATGGATTCTCCCTGGATGCCCAGGTTGGCCCCAGCTGCTGGGCTCGAGCCATCCTCTTACCTCATCCTCTCAAATAGCTGGCTCTACAGCTGTGGGCCACCATTCCGAGTTGTCCTTATTTATTTTTCCTGATAAGAAAATGAGCACGTAGGAGAGATCATGGCATTCAGCACTGCCTCAAACCCCAAGATTCTGTGTTATTTGGAAGAACATGAAAAATCTTATGGAGATAATATTAAGAATACCTGAAGTTTATTTTTATCCAGAGTCAAGCAACAAATAAATTGCATTAAAATTGATTTTAAAGTGAGAGTGTTGGACATACCTGTAATGCCAGCATTCAGGAGTCTGAGACAAGAGGATCGTGAATTTGAAGCCAGTCTGGGCTACACAATGAGTTTGAGGTCAGCTCAAGCCACATAGCAGGATCCTGTTTCAAAACCAACCAGCCAGGGCCTGGGATTTAGCTCAGTGGTTCCGGCGCTTGTCTTGCAAACGCAAGGGCCTGGGTTCATCCCCGGTAACCACATACAATACTGGGTGTGGAGACTCATGCCCACCAGCAATCAATACCACATACCACAGTGCCAGGTGTGGTGGCTCACGCCTGTAATCCTTGCACTCGGGAGGCAGAGGCAGGAGGATTGCTGTGAGTTTGAGGCTGAGCTCAGGGCGAGCCTGAACTACAAAGCAAGACTCTGTCTCAAAAAAAAACCAGCCAACCAACCCAAAATTCTTTGTCAACACATTCTGGAACACTTATAAAGCTTTTAAAACTAGTGAACTTTTAAAAATAGTCATGGGAATTAGTTTCTTCAAGACTTTAGCCCAATTTTTTAAAATAGAATTTTCAATAACAATTAATTTTTAAAATCTGAGTCATAGCCTAAACAGTTTGGTTCGTGGATATCATTCAGTTGAGTAAAATAAGTAAAACTAATGTGGATTTTACTTATCTTGTCAATTTAGCTACATTTTCCCGCATTGTTTGCTTGATCTGAACAGGATGTTGTAATTTATGGGTGAGCTTTAAGCACACAAGAATCCTCATGATCACTTTCAACACCGAAAACTTGCTAAGTATTGTTTCTTCAAGGCTGTGTCTGTTGGTTGTCCAATGCCACAGTACACTACGTGTGGTTTGGGAAAATGCCTCCTTCTCCCTGGGACAGCAGCCCTGGCTTCTAGTTGTGCTCTGGAAGAATCCTTTGGGATTTATAGGTTTATCGTCCGACTTTCTCTTGAAGCTTCTCCTAGCCCACAGGCTGGATTCTGTTGCAGCCGGAAGATGTCCTTCTAGGACACAATAGGAGCCTCTATGGTTGTCTCAGAAAAGAACTCAGATTACCTCCAGACAACACAGGAGACAGGAGCAGAACACAGGGTAATGGAGTGGGGTGACAATATGTGACCTGGTAGGGTCGCCAAGGACCGTCTCAGGAGGTTTCATCTGTTTTATAGGTCGTGCTGTTAGTACTAAGCACCAGGCATGCCTGACCCTTTTGGAAAGGTTTTCTCTACCAACATTCTGAAGTAAGTCTTAGTTATGTAAGAAACTGAGTCTTAGTGTAGATAGGAACTTGCCCAGTGTAGATAGGAACAGAGTTAACAGGCCATTGTAGAGCGTTCCCCTGGGCTGCCTTCTTCATACCCCAGGCTCTGTGTCTCCTCCCCAGCAGAGCGCAGGAGGGGAAAAGGTAGGGCTACCTTGGGAGCATGCGGGGTGCTTGTTATACCGTATGAACATCTTCATGTGTCAGTCCTGGAGTCACTCACCCCACTTACTCCCAGATCCACATTCCTTTCCATTTTCCCAGCAGTTTTCAAACTATGTCAAAATTCACATTAGAACCTATTTTCAGTTCAAATCTTTTGTGGATATCCAACATGTAATGGACATACAAAGCCTACTGCAGTCACATCTCATTTGAATATGAATGACTCAATCTTACCATTTTTAATGGCAGAGTAATACTCCATTCTAGAAAAGAACCACATCTTCTTTATCCAGTCTCCAGTTGATGGACATTTGGGTTTCCAAGATGTAGCAATCACAAACTGAACTGCTATAAACATGGGTGCACATATGTCGGTGTGAAAATGAATCTTTTATTTTATTTTATTTTTTTTTAGGTTTTTTGAGACAGGGTCTCGCTTTTGTGGTTCAGGCTGGCCCTGAGCTCAGCCTCCAACTCACATCACAATCCTCCTGCCTCTGCCTCCCGAGTGCTGGGATTACAGGCGTGAGCCACCACGCCCGGCACTGTGGTATGTGGTACTGGTTGCTGCTGGGTGTGGGTCTCCACGCCCAGTATTGTTAT
>PVIR01029546.1:0-21026 GCA_004026965.1 Petromus typicus | reverse complement strand
TTTCTCATACCAGAGAAAAGATGCGATATGTATCTATCTGTGACCTATTTATTTCACTTATGAGGATATCCTCAAGGTATGTCCATTTAAGTAGAAATGATTCAAACTTATCATTTTTTATGGCAGAGTAGTACTCCATTCTGTAGAAGAACCACAGCTTTTTTATCCAGTCTCCAGCTGATGGACACTTGGGTTGTTTGCAAGATGTAGCAATCACAAACTGGGCTGCTATAAACATGGGTGCACATATGTCACTGTACTATCTTGCTGTTATTTATCATGATTTTTTAATATTCGTTGTAATTTTGACAACTTCCACCATTAAGTAATATGTCAAACACTATTCTAGTGATTTTCTATGCATGTATCATTGTCTTCAATCTCCAGACCAATTCTGTGACACATTATTATCATATTTTTTTTAAAAAAAAGGAAGAAAAGCCTTGATGCACAGGGATTGAAATGACTTGCCCAAAACTCTATAGCTAATAAGATCAGAATCAGGACTGCGATTGATTTGTCTGTCTTCAGAGTTCTTTTAGTCATCCTCATTTTAAAGTTCTCAACGTGAATTATTTCCATCCTCTTAAGGAAAATGAGCTATGCACAATGAGCAGGTTAAATGTGTGATGATGAGAAAATCATTAAATAACTCAGTTTCTTTAAAGTGGGGATACCAGAACTTTGGAAGACTCCAGAGGAGGATCAGCTGAAGCCCAGTCTTGGCTACTTAGTGAGAACTTGCTTCAAAATAAAAAGGAGCTGGTTTATGGCTTGTATCTAGATGTCCTCCAAAGCCTCATTTAGTCACAAGTGGCTTAATCTTGAGTGTATGATTCATTCTGGGTGCTATGCTAGGACTAAAGGAGGTATGATTAAGGATATGTGATTATGAAATCAGTCCACTGATTTGCTTGGCACTACCCTAACCCCAATAGCCTGGATGTAATATAAGGGACAGAAATAAATCTCTGTAATGCTTGTCTTTCATGCCATCCTACCCCGGAGCCAGCTGATTATGGACTGACACCTTTACCGTAAGTCAAATAAACCTTCTCTCCTTTAACTTTGGCTGTCAGGTATTTTGTCTCAGCAATGAGAGAAAACTAAGACAGCTGGGGATGTGGATCAATGAGTCTCTGTGTGCTAGGCCTGATAGCTCAACATTCTGAGAGGTTGAGGCAGGAGGATGGACAAGTTCAAGCCAAGCCTGGACAACCTCAAGGAAGACCTCATCTCAAATCCCAAAGGCATTGGACTTAATCCTCAGTAAAACACACACACACACACACACACACACACACACACACACGGCATGTGTGTTAGAGCTGTATAATATCAAATTAGAAAAATAGGGCCGGGGATTTAGCTCAGTGGTTCCGGCACCTGTCTTGCAAGCGCAAGGACCCGGGTTTGATCCCTGGTAACCACATAACAATACTGGGTGTGGAGACTCACCCCAGCAGCAACCAGTACCACATACCACAGTGCCGGGCGTGGTGGCTCATGCCTGTAATCCCAGCACTCAGGAGACAGAGGCAGGAGGATTGCTGTTTTGTGAGTTGGAGGCTGAGCTCAGGGCCAGCCTGAACCACAAAGCGAGACCCTGCCTCACAAAAACCTTAAAAAAATAAATAAAATAAATTAGAAAAATAACTGTCATGCATCTGTGACCAGTCTCAACTCTTGGGAGATTAAGGCAAGAGGATCACAAGTTTGAGCAGCTGAGTGACTTTAGTGACTTTAGTGACTTAGTGACTTAGTGACACCCTGTCTCAAAATTTAAAAATATATATTAAAAAGAGATTAGCAATGTAGCTCAGAACAAATGCCCTGTGTTCAATTTCTAATACCACACAAAAGCACGTGTAATGACTAATAATAGTGCATGACAATGAAACAAAACACATTACAAAGCTTTATGGTACTAGTAGATCTGAATTGGATAAGGAGTGGATATTCCAAATAGCAAGTGATTACTCTGAACTGTGTTAAATGTGGAAAATATCAGATGGACATGCACTTGAGTTCCTCCTTGAAGAAAAAGGGAGAATTAGAATGAGTGAAGGACAGGTAGAAAGACAAGATGAAAAGCACCAGAATAGGGCAAATGTAAGAGTGAATATATTTTGACCCAGAAACAGTGGAAATTCCTGTCTGCTGGAGGGTGGTAGGATATGAATTTGGATATTGCAAAGTTGTATAAGAAGATAATAGAGATCTGTGAGTGACAGGTTGGGAAGCTTGGTATTTAAGGGTGCATCTCATATGTATTTTAGTATAATCTTCTGTATAGATCAGAACTCTATTTTCTGTCAACAGCTAACTCATTTTAAGTGATAAAATCCTGTGGGTGGTCATGTATTCTAACATTATTTAAATAACTTTTTCTAAACTAGAAATGGTCTTTAAATTTCTGTCACAGTGCAGTAGAAGAGAGGATTGAGAAACAACTCCAAGAATATTCAGCCATTTGATTTTTAACAAAGAAACCAGTAATACATGAGGGGAAAAAGACTCTGTAACTAATGGTGCTGAGAAAACTGGTCATCCACACACAGCAGCATGAATCTAGATTGCTATCTCCCACTCTGTACCAAAGTTAAATAAAAATGAACAAAGACCCAGATATAAAAACAGAATCAATAAGTAGGATGGGTAGAAATATTAGTACATCTGTTGAAGACATAGGAATAGGCCAAGACTTCCTGAACAGAACACCAGTTGTCCTAGACAAAAGCCCAAGAATCAACAAATGGATTACATCAATTTTTAAAACTTTTGCACAGCAACAGAAAGAAACAACAAAATGAAGAAACAAATGATGGAATAGGAAAATAATTTTACCAGTTACTCCTCAGGCAGGGCACTAATAACTAGAATATTAAAAAAATCTAAAAAAAAAAAAAGACTACTCAAAATAAAAACCCAATAAAGAAATAGGATATTGAAATAAACAGATACTTCTCAGAAGTACAAATGGCCAATAAGTACATTGATAAATGTTCGACATCTTTGTCTACTACAAAAATGCCGTTCAAAGCAACACTGAGATTCCAGCTTCCAGCAGTATGAATGGCTATTTTCAAAGACTCAAAAAAACACCAAGTTCCGGTGAGGTTGTAGAAAAAGAGAACACTTCTACATTACTATTTGGAATTAAACCAGTATAAATACTACAGAAATTAGTATGGAGAATATAAAGATTTCAATTAAAAAAATAGTACTGCATTTAATATGGCTTAGTTTAGTTCTGGTAAGACTCTGAGCTAGCGCTCAAAAGAGCAAGTTGTTACAAAAGATCCCCTCCTTATCTTGGCTTCCTGGCTGGCCATGAGATCTCTCTTTCTCTCCTGCACATGTTCCCACTATTATGATGAAATCCACCATGAGCTCACACCAGAGTTAAGCAGAGGACAACACCAAGCTCTTAGATCTATGTGAGACTCAACTAAATAAACCACCTTATAGGTTATTCAGCCTTCCACATTTCTTCATAGTAAGAGAAAATTGCCAAATACACTGAACTTTTTTTTTTTTTTTTAGGTTTTTTGAGACAGGGTTTCACTTTTGCGGTTCAGGCTGGCCCTGAGCTCAGCCTCAAACTCACATCACAGCAATCTTCCTGCCTCTGCCTCCCTAGTGCTGGGATTACAGGCATGAGCCACCACGCCCGGCACTGTGGTATGTGGTACTGGTTGCTGCTGGGCGTGAGTCTCTACACCCAGTATTGTATGTGGTTACCAGTCCAGGGATCAAACCCGGGTCCTTGCACTTGCAAGACAGACGCCAGAACCACTAAGCTAAATCCCCGGCCCAAATGCACTGAACTATTGACATAAAAGAGGCTCATCACTAGTATCAGGTATTTTTCAGCCAGTTAATCATGCACTTCCCTCCCTCTGCACATATATGAATAATGAAAATTGAACTGTTGAACTCCTCATACCATATAAAACTAAATTTTACTGATACAGTATAAGAAAAGGGAAAGGGAGCACTGCCAGAGACCCCTGCAGCGGTCCTGACCTTTCCGCAAGCCAGTACATTGTCCATGAGATAGGAGAGTAGAAAATAGCAAACAAATGAACAAACAAAAAATCAGAGACAGATACTTGAGATAAACTGAATCTTGGGCTGATCTAAACTGCTCTAGGCAGAAAAGACAAAAGAATCCCCAAGACTTCCAGTGTTTGGTGTGGTCAAGAGGCAAATTGGCCAAGCCTGGGGACACCTGCTTGGAAGCGGTGTAGAAGTAGGAAGCAGGAAGCACTGTAGAATGAGGAAACAAGCATAACTTTGCTGAAGAAAACAAACCGTTAATTCAGAGGTGAGAAATTTAGCTGAAGATAAGTTGACCTTGGCTGGAAGTGAACTTAGCTTAATGGACTACTTCCAATGTAACACAGCCGAATTATCGAGGGGTAAGAAGCTTATTGCACTATAACCTGTTAATACTGGGCAGAGGAACCTTGTATAATGCAAGGTTTAACAGTTTCCATTATTACAAAAATAATATACATTACTTTTTAAAAATATAATGGACAGAAGGCTTTAAAGCAGAAAGCAACTACCTCCCTGTATCACACTTTAGACTACAAGTAGTATACTCCAGCAGTCACTACTATTAACGCTTGCTTAGGTATCCATCCTTCCAGAAATTTTCTGTAAATATACATACATGTGTACAATAATTATACCTGATGCAAATAAATAATATCAAACATTTTATTCAAAATTTGATTTTCCAACTTACTATTTCTTATATATCTTTGTCAAGAACATGAGTATGTGAATTTCATTATTATTTAGTAACTGCACAATATCCACAATCTAAATTACCATAATTGACTTAACTAGTTTATTTATAAATATTTCATTGTTTCTAACTTTTGCAATTATAAATGATCATCTTCATGCACATTTCTTAGTGTTATAATTTATATCTAGAATGTCCCAAAAAGCTTTGTGTGTTCAGAAGTGGAGCTTTTGAAATATGATTGGATTACCAGGAATTGGATTACTGTCAGCAATAACTCACTTGCTCTGAGGAGGTTGGTCTGATTGAAGGCAGGTCACTGGAAACATGATTTGGAAGGCACATTTCTCTCCCAGTATTCCTCTTGCGTCTTTATATTTCTGAGTCACCATGATGTGAGCAGTTGTCCTCTGAGCAGGCCCTTCCAGCATGCCATTTCAGCATGCGAACCACTGTACATGAATTGAAACCCCTGGAACTGTGAGCCAAAAGAAACCACCCCTTCTTCAAGTTGTGGGTATTGGGTATTTTGGCTCAATCTTGACAAAGTGACTAAGATGATTAGCGTAGATGGGAAGAATCATTAGATGAAAGTTAACAAGTGCAAATGCAAAAATGGTGCAACCATTTTGGAAAACACTGGCATCTCCTAAAAAGCTTAATCATCAGGTTAGTATTAGATTCAGAAATTACACATAGGTATATACTCAAGGGAAAACCAAGCACGTTTTAGACAATAACTTGTACACAGATGTTCATGCCAGCATTATTTGTAACAGCCAGAACATGGAAGCAACTGAAATATCAGTCAGTAGATAAATAGATACACATGCATGACTTATACATATTCATGATTTAATTATACATGTCATAAAATATTCCTTAACTAGAAAAAGAAAAGAAATATTAATGAATGCTAAAACATGGATAACGCTTGAAAATATGCTAAGTGAAAGCTTAGAGATTGTAAGATTCCATTTATATCACTTCATCAAATTAGAAAAATCTATAGCAACAGCAATTTGATCAATAGCTACCAGGAGCTGGGGAAAGGGGAAATTTAGTAGTGACTACTAATGACTATGAATTTTCTTTTAGAATTTTGAAAATATTCTGGAATGAGATAGTATTGATGGCTACATAATGTGTTAACATACCAAAAAACCTGACCTGTACACCATAAATGAATGAATTTTATTGCATGAAATGTCTTAACAGAGCCACTTTTAAGAAAAAGTAACATGAAGTGTTTTGGGAAGGGTCACTCTGAAGTATATACTTACCAGTGAAAAATTTTATATTAGGATATTCCCTGAATATTCCTGAAAAACTTCATCTAATTTCTTCCATCAGTTGAATGTAGTTTTTCATTTTCCAAAGGAAATGGTTGTATTTAAATTTGAAGAGAAAAAAATTAAATCAAAAATTAGTTTCCAGAAACAAGCTAAAATGTTTTTTAAAATAGTTTTTGTTTTGCTATTATTTTTCTAAGTATAAGTAGACATAATTGCTATATGGCATTTGGAAAAGAAATAAAAGCCTAAAAGGAAGAAAGTAAAGATTATCTGTCATTCTGCCACACAAAGATAATCATTAATATTTAAAAGTGCATTATTACACTCTTTTAATATACAATCCTTTTGTATATAAAATTAATATCCTATTCTGCATATAGAACTTCATATTGATATAGGTCACCAGGTAATCTAAATAAGCAAAAATAATTCAAACAAGAGAAATATTGTGACTTCCTACCTGCTAGAGATCCGAAATGCAAGTTCACGTTCCCTAAAATCAAAGCATAAATTCCAGCAACAAAAGACTTTAAGAGTAAGAAAGGCAGCTTGTGTTTGAGAGGAACAAGAGGAAAGGCCTGGAAAGTGTTGCCTGAGGCCTTGTTTTCCAGGGGATTTTTATGGAACAAAGCCATGAAATTAGGTGGGTGCAAGTGGAAAAAAAGCTACAGCCAACTACTAAGATCCAATAGGAAATCGTGAGATGGGAAAAAAGGGGGGGGGGACTATGACCACTCAATAAGAGAATACAGATGCAGTCACCCAGTTAATATTGAATAAATGAGAATCAAATGGGAAAACAAGTCATAGACAAAGCATACAGAGTGAACAAGGAATTTTCAGAAAGGAAATGGGCTAGGGAGACAATTGTCTGTTTAGAATGCCAATCACTGTTGTCTATTTCTAGGGTAAGTATGTGAATATAGTACTTTTTCTCATTTTATAATGCTGAACTTTTTTTTTAGATTTTTTGAGACAGGGTCTCACTTTGTAGTTCCGGCTGGCCCTGAGCTCAGCCTCAAACTCACATCACAGCAATCCTCCTGCCTCTGCCTCCTGAGTGCTGGGATTATAGGCATGAGCCACCACGCCCGGCACTGTGGTATGTGGTACTGGTTGCTGCTGGGCTTGAGTCTCCACACCCAGTATGGTATGTGGTTACCGGGGATTGAACCCAGGTCCTTGCGCTTGCAAGACAGGCGCCAGAACCACTGAGCTAAATCCCCAGCCCCTATAGTGCTGAACTTTAACAAATTTGTCTCCATTGTCTTCTGCATTGATTCCTGGAGAGTTGACCCTAACTTTCTACACAATAACTAATTAGCTTAGCTGTCTACAATAATATCTTTCTCAGTTTTATTATTATTTTTTAATTTTTTTATTTCTACTAGTACATCTTTGCAGAACATAATGATTATACTCATCACAAGGAGTTGGTATATGTACATAATATATCTTATGCTAATGTGATATCGTGATCATTTTCTCATTTCAGAAACGTGATTTTTAATGGCTGTTTAAATCCTTATACTATGTCTATGCCTGTCAAGAGCAATTCCACATAATTTTATGGAAAAATCATCTCACAGTTAAAATTATGATTAGGCCTAGTTTTCCTGACTATAAGCTGTCTATGGCATATTGGAATGTATCTCTTTCTTTGCCTCTGGTCACAGCTAAGACTTCAATGACCTAGCGATGCTGTGATGATCCACAGCAAGACTACACCCACTGAAGACATCCAGGGGATGGAAAAATTCCTAATCAACAGAAGTTCTTCATTGTTCTAGGATGTACCAAACCCACTGCCCTCTGAGGGACCTATTACGTTTGTTACTCTCAGTGTACTGAATAAAGGTGTGGCTAGCTCAGAGCTTTCATCTCTGCTGGCTTGGGCAGCACTGTTCAAGTCAAAGCTCAGCTTCTTCTCTAAGTTTCATTTTTATACCCTTTTGTTTTCTAAAACTAATTAATTCACCTTGTGCTGCTATGGCTCACAGGGGATTAGAACTTACTACAAGAGGTTCTAGTAACATCCTCTTTCCCTGCTCCCTACATATACCATAATTTATTGAACAAGTTTCCAGTTTGGGAGTATTTAGCTTCTTTCAATTTCTTCTGCTATAACTGCTTTTGTGGCTAAATCTTTTGCACATCACCAATTATTTACTCAGCATAAAATTTAACTTTGGAAATGATAGATCAAAATATAAATATAAGCTTTTGCTACATATTTTCAAATTGTCCTTCAAAAAGATCAGATCAATTTATATTTCTACTAAAACCATATTGCACTGCCTTTTTCTGCCTTAGTCTTACCAAACTGGCTGTGATCATTAATTTTTTTCTCTAGTAATGGGGATCAAACTCACGACCTTGTATTTGCAAAGCAGGAGTGGTGCCACTGAGCTAAATCCTTTTCCCATGATCATTAATATTTTAAGCCTTGTCAGTGTGTTAGGCATTTATTAAGCACAAGGGTTTATTAGTTTTTGTTTGTTTGTTTCTTTGTTTTGTGGTACCAAGGATCAAACTTAAGATCTTGCATATGCCAGGTAGGCTGCACATCATTCAGCTATAATCCCTGGTCCTTTATTATTATTTTAAATTATTTTTAGTGATTATTCCATTTTCATATCTTTTTACGTATGTAAATATTTGTGTAAGTCTTTTGTCTTTTGCCTGTGTGATGGTTGTATTTTTCTTATTAATCTGCAAGATTCTTATTAATGTCTTCATGCATTAACACAAAGATACTATCAGTATTAATATATATTTACCTTTTAAAGGACAGCACCATATTCATAGCATTTCTGTACTCCTTTGAATTCTTTATATCTCCATCAGGACAAAAGTTTTCAAAATTCAAACATGAAGAAAAGACAGAAATATTTTTTCTTTTTTTTTTCTACCACAAACTGGAAGATATAAGGAACCCACAAATTACTTTAAAGACGGGTGGACCATGTTACCTTGGAAGTATTTCTGTCTCCCCTATGTATTCATTCGTAGCTTATAAACACCTTTTCTCATGTCTCTCTGGGTAGCCAAAGTTCATTCTAAATCAATAGCCCTAGAAGCTCAGGGATCACATGAACTTTTCCCTTGCACCAACAACTCAAATTCAAATTTTATTCATGATCCCCAGCACTTTAACCCTCCCTCACACTTAAAGAGTGAACTCCAGAGAGTCTAATCACAAAGTCTAATTACAGAAAAAGGGTATTTTTCACTAAAAATTTAACAAAATATTTACCAAGTCAAATGAGACCCTGTTCTCTTGACAGCCTGATAATGTAGATTAAGCTGCGTTTTTCAAATCTGATTTCTGAACTATGTCTACTAAGAAGAGAGATAATCTCTTACTGCAGAGGATGAGAAGGGCCAGGAGGATCTTCATAGAATATGTAAACTCTTAATCATGTGCAGGTCCAGAGTAGGGGGACCTTGACTTATGCTATGTTGTAGTTTTGGTGACAACTGAAGGTTTAGGTTTAAATAATCACTTTGTGACCCAGTATGTCTCAAATTGTGCCTCTCCCCATCCAATTCATACATTGAAATCCTAACTCTCAGTGTAATAGATTTGGAGCTGTAATTTTGGGAGATAATTAGAAGCTCAGGAGGATGCAGCCCTCATGATGTTTTAGTGCATTATAGGAAGAAACACTGGGGCTATCTCTTTTCACCATATGAGAACACAAAGAAATAGTGATCATCTACAAGCTAACAAGGGAGCTTTTAGCAGGAATATTTTTTAATATCACCTTAGTGATACTCACCTTAGATATTACTTTTAAACCCCTAGAACTGTAACAAAATAAATTTCTATTATAAAAGCCACACAGTCCACACAGTCTTTTGTATGATACTGTGGTGGCCCTAGTTGACTAAGACATTCTCACTGATAAATGTCTAAAAACCGACTATGCATTTACACTAACTGTCCAATCAAATGAAAGTAACTGCATAGTGGAAGGCTTTATCAGGGACACCACAGTGAGAGTAAGAGGTATTTTACTCCTTGTACAGGCACCATTGTTAATAAGGCATAGGAGGAGAAAGGAAGAAAAAACATGTCGAGTGCCTCAGGAGGGTAGATGAAGAGGATACTACCACCAAACAGACTGAACCATTTATGTATTTGCCCAAGGCCAGCACGGATAAGGGATAGCTGCAAATACAACCCTCATGTTCTTTCAATAGACTATGGTGAAAAGCAGTTGTATTCTAGCAAGCAATGGTATTTTCATTTTCAATCTCCTCTTGATCTGTATAAGTCTCCTCTTCAACCACTGAACCTAGGAAAGGACAGAGTATATACTAGTCTACAATTTTATAAAGATCTTTATCATATAGTGTTCTCTATGGGCCAGCAAAGTTCTAAATGATTTACATAAATTAACTCATTTATATTGCATTATCACTACATCATAGTAGATATTATCATTATCTTTATTTTATAGAAAAGGAAGCCAATAAATAGAGAAATAATCCAAGCTCAATTTGAATCCAACTTTGGGAGTTTCCAAGATTCGTATCACAGTTCATGTTTGGAAGCCATTTAAAGAGATAACATTCGAGCTATGGAATAGCAATAATGATATTTCACTTCTGTTATAGTGTTACATCTTAGGAGTTCCTTTAAGAATCACTGATATGGAATTGAGGATATAGAAAAGCTTTTCAAGATGTTTGTAATGTTTAGGAGTATAAGTTTCAAAATTAACTGAACTTAGTATCATGTCTCAACTCTGTTATATTACTGCTCTGTGAATTTTAACAAGTTGTTTAACATCTCTGAGTTTGTCTCTTCATCTGTAAAATATATTTCACAATAATAAAAAACCCACTTTATGGGCCTGAAAATTATATGTTAATACATGTAAGGAGCTTACTTTCTGACAAGGATTCAATAAATATTACATAAACATATTATAACAACTAGTGATGCTAAATTAAATGTCAAATTGACATTATGAGTATCAAGAAAAATATGAAAGCACCAAGATCACAGTCTTAGTTATTTTCTCAGTGCTGAGACAAAATACCTAACATCCAAAGTTAAAAAAGAAAAAGTTTATTTTAGCTTACAATTTGTAGAGGTTTCAGTCCATAGTTGACTATCTTCCAAAAATTCAAAGGAGATAAGCAAAATGATGTTTACATTTACAGGCAAAAAATTCTATTTACAGTAATATCTTGGTTCACTAAGGCTTCCATTCATGAACATATTGACTGGCATATTGAATGCATCAGGCAAAACTCCATTTCTGTTTGGAAACTCTTCCTCAAGAGAAGAACACAACTGCAGACATCTTCCTGAGAATCCTGGAATGAATTAATTTTGTCAACTGAGGTACCACTGTAACTTATTAAACCAGGGTTCAGCATGCTTTGAGGCATGTACCTGAATTTCTCTAGACATTGTTTTCTATAAAATCAAAGGCAATAGAGTTTGCTATAAATAGTGAGTGGTGTGGAAGTGTTTAAAAAATTCTAAGGAATATATAAATTCTGAGTATGCTAATATAGTTAAACATATGCAAAGAAAAAAAAAACAAAGAATATTGCTGCAGGAGTAGTTAAAAACCCTAACAAGAAAGCCCCCATTAGAATTATAATTCATTTACTGTTCATTTGTTATTACTATTATTTTGACTTTCAAGGTTTTAGGTAAAACAAGCATAGTTTGAAGAAAGTGATGAGGAAATCTGGGGAGAAATTTTCAAGAAAACTCGCGGGTAGTTTTTAAGAACTGTAGATGGCACTAGTTCTTCAGAATGTCTTACTTCTCTATGAAATATTTGGGTTCTCTTTTTCTTCATTTTGGGAGAAGAAAAAAAAAGATAAAATATTACCTACAAGAATGTGTTTTCCAAGACCCCAAAGGAAAGGAAAGTGTACGTAAGAGCACTTTAAGCCTAGAAGGAGGGATACTGAAGCCACACTTCTCTCCTCAGACAAATGTCACTTACTGCTCTGGATCCTTTACCCCAGCTGAGCCCAGGCAGCCAGGGTTGCTTTGCTGCCATACTGCCACTGGGGGCGCTCCCAGGGTCCTCTAAATGCATAGAAATCAGGGTAAGCGTGGCTTTGTTTTTCTCTTAGCCCAGACTATTTTGGAAGTGATCTCAGAGACTAAAAAAGACATGAGGAAATGCACAAAAGCAATTTTCTTACAGGGGGAAAAAAGTGACTGTACAGAGAAGCTAAAGAAAAGCAGTACTGAAAGAGGTAAACAACCCAAGCTTAGAAAGACCAGTAAGTTCAGAGGGCACCAATTTGTCTCTACTTTCATAAACTCTAATTACATAACTTGGCAGTTATCTGCTAAATTGTACATGAGCATGTTCTTCAGCCAAGAACGTCTATTTCCAAATTTCTGTCCAGAGGATGTCTTGCACATGAGCCCAAAACCATTTACAAAAATTCTTACTACAGCACTGTTTGTAACATCAAAAGGAGAGAGGGAGAAAGACACAGAGAGAGTATAAAAGAGAACCTGTTTTGTTTATCCAAACAATAGAATACAATATACTGCAAAACCATGGAAAGGAGATATATCTATCTACACTAACGCAGAAAAGGCTGTAACATGTTTTAAAACGAAAAGCCTACTTAGTAAACAATGCATATAAAAGGATATTATTTATGTAAAACCCCACAAAGCCCAGAAACATTTCTTTTGTGTATTTGTATATATTTACATTTACCAAAAAATGTTAAAAGAATATACATAAAAATGAAAACAGAAAGTAGCTCAAAAGGAGTCCATTTTATTACTGCTATGCATTTTTAAAATAAGAATGTATTTCATATATTTATATTTTCCTTTTTAACTTAGAAGTAGAGTTATAAATTCCCACCCCATACCAGGAGCCTGAAGAAGCTTGGTGCTGACATGGTACTAGCCCAGGATTATCTTCAGTGCAGCTCTAGCACGTTCACTTCAGACCATTCGCTCTTGCCCAGATAGTGTCCCGCATCCGACTGGCCACCTCCATGACCCTCGCAGGTTCTTCTCTAGTCTGCTGTTCTTAAAGGCATTTGTTCACTCATTGCTCACTCAAATCCATTTACCTTTTGACCACCTATTGTTTGTTAGAGGATAGGAATAAAATAATAAACAAAAAGAATGGCCTTTCCTGTGATCTGAAGCTTAAGTTGTTCTTCTGAAGTAGAGACAGTTTAAACTCAGTACTGGGTTCATTTCCAGCTCCACTTGATTTGGACAAGTACCACAGTGTTCTTGTCTATAAAGTGGGATAATAATGCTACCTAATCGACAAGACTGTAGTGAGGGTTCAAAGAAGGAACGCAGGTAACTTACAGAGCAAATCACCTGGAAAGTATGAGCTGCTTCTATTTTCTTCCATTTAACTTTCTAAATTGATACTAGTTTTTATTTATAGTGTTTCCTGTGTGTAACGCATTATTCTAAGTGCTTTAAATCCCTTAACTAGTTCAATTGTATCAGCAATCCAGTGGAGTAGACGCTATTATTTTTCTCATTTCCACATGAACAAACTGAGGCATAAATGAAGCAACTTGCCCAAAGTCACATGGGATTTGGTGTCAGGCAGTCTAGCCCCAGAATCTTTGATTTCAACAACTATTCTTTATGTTTTTGTACCTCTTCCTTTTTCTATGATCCATGTATCTTTTTCTTCATCCATTCAGCACTTACAATGTACTAGTATTGTTATAGACATAGTGCCATAGAAATGAACACGACAATGTCTCTGCCACCATAAAAAGTATATAAAAGGATAGGATACATAAGGAGTGGCAGGAGACAATAATTAATCTAAAATATGGCATCATGTAGTAAATATGTGTTTTGAGATAAGTGCTCTTCATTTTGTCTGAAGCCAGTCATTAGTTCTGTACTAAGGCCGTTCCTTTCATTGGAGAAAGCCCAGTTTGCTGCCTACTGCTCTGGGCTCATGGGAAAGCATGCGGTCCCAAGAAAGCTTATTCATCTCATGTTCTCTTGCCCAATGGACTAAAAAAACTTACTGCTTGTTTTATTTTATAGGCTTAAACTCCTGAGGCATTTGCCCACCTTCTATTTGCTAGAAGCCAAATCCTCATTCCATTTCAGAAAAGGTTACAAAACACCTTTAGGCTGAAAAATACCCAGGCCTTTGACATCCTATGCCCACTTTTCCCCATAACCTAGAGACTGTTTTTAGGGCCCCACCCTATGTGAGTATTCTGACAATGTTCTGAAAAAGCCACTTTGAAATGATCAAATTATTTTCAACATCCGCAAACCATCCATTCTTTATCTGGCCCTTTAAACTAGCCACTCTGCTATGTACATATATATCCATCAAAATAAATAGAAAGAATTTATATAACAAAACTGTTCCTTCGAGGGGAAAAAAAACCCCTCTTTTTCAGAAATTAGCAACTACCTATAGTATGTACTCAAACACTGTCTTCTATGAAAATGTTTCTACTCCCTTTCAGAGCTTCTTGATCCAATAAATAATTTTGGACCACTCATTTTACCTTGTCCCTAAGAACCTTCTCTCTCTGAATGAAATCCTAGTGAGAGGCACTGAGTTCTGTCCTTCCACACAGTGCCCTGGTAAATCTTAGCAATTTAGATCATAAGCTCTGAAGTCAGAGAGCATGGGTTAGATTTCCAGTCCTGCCATTTACTAGCTATGTAGCTGTAAATCTTGGTTTAGCAAATGCACAAAATGAGATCATAATACCTACCTGTTAGGACAGTCACAAATATTGGATAAGATATCTGTGCTAAACATAGAAATATTATTTAGATTTATTAGTATAAAAACATTTCTTAACAGTAAAATTAATCTTCTTCAGCATCTTGTACTCGATTCAATCTTTGTATGCTCTAGGGGAAATTTTGTCTACTTTGCAACTTCAGGCAACACTGAAAAGATGTCATTGATGCCTAGATTTTCACCATAACCCAGAACTATCTCTGGAATGACTCTGAGTGTTGGTCCAACTATGAGAGAAGATTGGCCAGAGTGACATAAATCTGTATATCACTTTGTTTCTTGAGAAAGTGTAGCCTAACTAGTTTATATAGTAAAATGTTTGACTCATAATTTAGTTCGTCCTCCTTAACTAGTCATACCTGAGGGTCTAAATGTTTGCAGATACACACTGTGTAACAGACACTTCCCAACAGGCTGTTTCACAAAAACTTGATCTCCCTCCAATGAAGAAAAGCCAGCTTACAGATGGCATTTGTCTGTCCATCACTATCCCCCACTGCAATGTGGATTCATTCTTTCTCTGATATGCTTACAGCATTGGTTCAAGGTACATCAGTTAATACAGAGTCCTTCATACCTGACTTTGAGATTTTGGTAACTCTCTTGACTCTGCTAGCTTTGGAAATTTGGTTTTGTTTCATGACTTTTAGCTCTACTTATAGGTTTAGTGTTGGTTAAGTATACTTACCTCTGGATCCTTAGACTCCTAGGCTATCCTTCATCCAGAGTTCTCATGGGTGACTGAGAATTTGATAGCATCTTGCCTAGAGTCCATACATAGTTTGGTGACACCCTGTCATCAATCCAGGGTGAAAACCTGCATATTTGTTTGTGAAGTTAAATATATAGCTGGAAATTTTCTCTTTTTTGAAACTGATTTCATTGGTACATTTTATATATACATTATGGTTACATTGAACATTGAGTATTTGTACCAGTACATGATACATCTTTTTTTTTTAGACAGGGTCTTAATAAGTATCCCAGGCTAGCCTTGAACTCACAGCAATCCTCTTGCTTCTGCCTTCCAAGTGATGGGATTATAGGTATGAGTCACTATGCCCAGTGTTGTGATATGTGGTGACTGGGGATCAAACTCAGGACTTTGTGCTTTCCAAGCAGATGCTGGAACCACTGAGCTAAATCCTGACCCGACACATCTTGATTCTCATTTTTCCCACTCCCCTGGCCTCCCTCCAACCCGTATCCCTATATACATAAGCTTTGTTTCCTTTTTTACCATACTTTTTTTTCTTTCCCTTCTTTACTTACCCCTAGGCTTTTCACTTTTCCTTTTGAATATTTTCTTTCTATTTCACAATACCTATCATACATTTTGGAACTCATTTGCTGGAAATTTTCTTTTTCCCTTAGACCTCACCAATCAATATTGGAAGGGGAACTTTTCTAAAATATACTTTCGCATGTTCTACCACACCTGACATTCCAGAAATTCTTTGTTGCTTGAAAAAGTAGAAGTTTCTGCAATTATACCTACATCTCAAATCCAATAACAGGAGAAACATTCAGGGTTCTCATGAAACTGTAATGGCAGCCTCTTCCCCCAACAATTCCTGGTTCACCAGGCCCAATTGCCAGTTCAATCAAAACTAGTACTAAGCTAAAGAGCTAATAGGGTGAGCTAATTAGGCTACCAACCTCTGGGTACAAACTCCCAACGATCCATAGTTATCAACCATCAAAAAGTTCCAGTTTGTCTTTATTATTAGTAAAGATTCATGTAACAACCGTTGTTCTAGCATAGAAAAATATACTTTCCATTTTTCTTCCCACTTCAGTTGCTTGCATTACATTGCCTATCACTCTATTTGTCTTTTCTCATCACTCAAATCTTCAACGACTTCTCAAATCTTTCCCACATCCAACTATAACATTCATTGCACTTGCCATAATTATGATTTTCACATTTTTTATCAATGCATGTCCCCTGATTATGATTCAACCACTATAATGAGAATTATAAGGGGCAGAGACCATGTCTAGTTTTACTTATTCTATATTCCCTGCATTATCACAGCACCATTCACATAGCCTGGACCACATTAAATATTCCCTGACTAACTGACATGAATGATGTACCATTATGGATCCTGTATTGTTAATCCGTAACCTTGACAAACATGTTTGTCGCCCAAACATTCACAAAGCTAAACCTAGATCAGTTCAGCAAGGCTACAAAATGGAGACTTCTTTCTAACTGGACCTCAATAAAAAATACACTTTTATCTTTCAGCTTATGCAAGGCCTTTATTATCTTTTAGTGATCATTGAATAGAATCTGTACTAGTATGTTCACTTGTCAAATTCAGTGCACTGGGAGTTACATTTCCTACAATCCTATTACTTAGATGGAACTTGCTTAGCGTAAGCTAAAAGTGATACTATGCATGATTTACCAGACAGAAGTAGAGCAGCAGACATTACAATAAAATGCCATCTTCGATTACAAGAACAGAAAGATATATAGAAAAGTGTGGGCAATTTCTAATTCATCTTTGCTTTTATCAGTCATATTTCTTCCCTATTATTGGACCTGGTGTCCAATAAGAACCCCACATCTACCACCAAACTCACAGAGGCAATGTAGTCATACAAAGTCAACACCTTTCATGGAATTTTACATCATCTTTATAACTGGTGTATCATGTTGTATGAGAAACATCCATACCATACTTTTCCAAAGAAAATATGTACCTTGCACAACAGCAGCCAGCTGTGCATTTTAGTAGCTGTGTTGGGCAAGTAAGGAAATGAGCTTCGTGATCTATCACTTTGGTTAATAAACAGCAAGGTATAAAAGTGGCAACTGTGAGTTTTTACTCACTTTATGCTCCATATTAAGTTTTTTGCACTTATAATTTGTTTCACTGGTTTTTTAAATTTTCCTTGTATAATTAGCCCAAGTTGTGTGAAAATCCACTTTTACAACTTTGAGAAGTTGAAAGAGAGTCATCCTGTGATTCAGCTATCGATGATGTGGATCATGTAAGCCAAAGAAGTTGTGACAGTGAGACAAACCAAGAAATGACAGATAAATACAGAATGAAGACCTTGATTCAGATGAGGAAGAAAATGGTAACATAAGTAAATATCTGACTAGTTGAAATGCTACAAAATTGTCATGTATACCTGATTGATCCAACATTAGGACTCAGTTGAAAAATGTTAAGTTCTTACCAGGGGCAAAATCTATCAAATGGAATCCTGACACTGCAGTTCAATATTACAAATTGTTTGCAAAGGACAATAGGCTAAAAGATGCTGTAAAATACACTAATAATGAAATACAAATAAAATTTTCTATATGCACTAATAGTAATACTCAGAACTATACCATGACACCTCACTATTTGAACTAAAATCCTTCAGAAGTCTGTTATATATTGTAGGACTTTATCATTACAATCATCAAAATATAAGGATTTATGGAAAAGTGATGGATGTAGCCTTAGCAGTTTTACAACAATGAAACTCAAAAGATTTAGTTTCCTTCAAAATTGGCTGTGTTTTGATGACAAAAAGACCTACCAAGAAAGAAAAATCTGATAATTTGCCTGCTATTCTCACTTTTGAAAGTTTTGTTGTAAACTGTCAAGCAATTTATGTACCATCCAAATAGGTTACAATTGATAAAAAATTTGCATCATTTCAAGTTCATTGTAGACTTTGACAATATGTGCCAAATACCTTTTCAAATATGGTATAAAAATGTATCCCATGAGAGCTGCTAAGATAGTTTACACATTGAATTTAGAAATTTATTCTGGAGTGAAATATCCTCTCTGAAATTTGATGTCCAAAAGCTGGAATACAGAAATATGAAGAAGAGAAGGAGAGAAGTAGGGCCCTGGGGTCCAGAAAGGATCTTAAGTAAGAAGTGAAGGCCACAGGGAGAGTGAGGAGAGAGACTTCAATAAAGAAAAAGGTGGCAAGAAGTGCTTTCACCCTAACTCCTGACTCCCTGCATGAGAAGTGTGGATCAAACTTGCAGACTCACAGTGATTACTGGTGACCCCAGCTTTCTCCACAGAGGAATGCACCCATGGAACAATGTACTATATGCAGTGGAATACAGTGGCTGGTGAGTCGTTTGGGTTGAGAAATTCCACAGCAGAAGGTGATTAGTGAGTAACTATCACAGAGAAGGGCCAACTAAGCTCAGAACTCAGAAGCTCCAGGCTGGTTCCATCAGGGTGAAGTCAAACTGAGTTCAAATCAGCAGAAAGTTAAGGAGGCAAGTCCAAACTAGCAGTCAATCAAGTTGAAGCTGAGCAAAGATGCACAGTGTTGCAGGCTGAACAAATTGGGATCCAACCTCCCAGCCAGACACCAGCCTGAGCATCAGAACTAAAGGTGCAGGCTTGCTGGAATTAACCACTACCCCACTGTTAATCTATAGCCGGCTTCTTGTGAATAATCAACATGGATTTGGTTCCTGTTCACCCAGTTTTTCTACCAGTGACAGCAGAGATACACCTTGAAATTAATATTTTCTTATTTTTTCTTTTCTTGTTTTCTTTTCTCATTTATTTTTAGTTGATTTTAGTGGTACATTTTATATATACATTATGATCAAATCAATATTGAAAATATGACACATCTAATTCTCATTTTTCCCATTCCCCTGCACTCCCTACCACCCCATCCCCTGTACACATAAACTTTGTTTCCTTTTTTACCATCAAGTTTTTTCTTTACAATCTTTACTTACAATTATGCCTTTTCCCTTTTCCTTTTGAATATTTTCTTCCTATTTCACAATACCTATCATACTTCTCTTTTTATTTTTGTTTTGTTTTCTTATTTCTTGTTTTTACATGTGTAAACATTGTTTCTATTTTTTATTGTCATTACTCTGCTGTGTTCCTATTTTTATTTGTTCCTTCTCCTTTTTCCTCCTGTCTTCCTTACTGGTTTCACAAAGTTGATGTAGTCTTCATTTGTCCTCCAGCCTATCCTCTTTCTTTTCTATCCTCTTTCTTTTCTATTTCTCTATTTTCCTACAACCCTTTTTAAATTTCCTCCCCTAAGTGTAAAATTGCCATTCTAAGGGAAAATTTACTGTATAAAATTTTCTGGTTTGGTTCTCATTTTGTTATGAAACCACAAATCTAATTCATATGGTTAAAGGTGACAAATCAATAATACCACAGTTTTTCATTTTCCACGCTGTGTTTGGTGCTATTCTAATTATTGATTGTACTACTTTGGTCAAGATGACATAATTACTCCAATCCGTTGGTCTTCCTATGGTTCCTAGACTGAGATCACATAAGGGTCATAAACAATACCATAGACTAGTACCAATGAATAAAGGGTTAAGCCAAATAAGCAGCAATGCCTCATCGCCAATACACTGATGTGAGAGGATATTGCAACTGACTCAAAACCCAAAAGTCAGTTACATCTGGAAGATATCTCTGGTAATTAGTCAGTTCCTAAGGTTTCTAAATACTAGAATTAAAGCTGCTTGCCATATTCAATTTATAAGCATCAAACCAGAAATTAGATTTTTTAAAAATAGAAAATATGGAGACACTTAACCAAGATGATATGTAAACTTCCAGCTCAAGAAAGCAAAACCAGGGAGTAATGAGGTGTGGCAATTTGATACTTGTTCATCTAGTCTCTCTGAAGTGCTAAAAGTGGAAGTAACAAAATAGATGAATGAATTGCTAGAAAAAACAAATCAGAAGTAATTTCTCAGATAACTACAAAGATGGTGATCATGATGAAATATATTATTAGTGACTCTAAAGCACTTATAAATTTTTAAAAAGGAACTTAGGAGAGTGATAGAAACTATGAATGCCCAACATAGGAAAGCAATGGAATCTATGAAACACGTTCAAACAGGTACCCAGGAGATTAAAAATTCCATTAAAATTATATGCAGCAGATTGAGTCAATGTCAGGGCAATATATCAGAAATAGAAGACAGGCTTGCAATCAGTGATCATGAAGAAAAAGATCTTTTAAAAATAATAGAAGAGGGCCGGGGAGTTAGCTCAGTGGTTCCGGCGCCTGTCTTGCAAGCGCAAGGGCCCGGGTTCGATTCCCCGGTAACCACATAACAATACTGGGTGTGGAGACCCACACCCAGCAGCAACCAGTACCACATACCACAGTGCCGGGCGTGGTGGCTCACGCCTGTAATCCCAGCACTCGGGAGGCAGAGGCAGGAGG